>CAUYMX010068144.1:0-31383 GCA_963573855.1 Lepilemur septentrionalis | reverse complement strand
AGAATTTTCCATTTAAAACACAAATCATGTCTATATTTTGGTGACTCACGATGGGCACAGATAATATACTCAAAAGATCTATCACATCATTTTTAGTTAGTTTTTTTTTTTTTGAGACAAGAGTCTCACTCTGTTGCTGGGCTAGAGTGCCATGGCGTCAGCCTAGCTCACAGCAACCTCAAACTCCCAGGCTCAAACGATCCTCCTGCCTCAGCCTCCCGAGTAGCTGGGACTACAGGCATGCGCCACCATGCCCGGCTAATTTTTTACATATATTTTTAGTTGGCCAATTAATTTCTTTCTATTTATAGTAGAGACGGGGGTCTCGCTCTTGCTCAGGCTGGTTTCGAACTCCTGACCTTGTGCGATCCACCCGCCTCGGCCTCCCAGAGTGCTAGGATTACAGGCATGAGCCACCGTGCCCGGCGTTTTTAGTCAGTTTTACTGGAAGAAAGCTGTGGAGATTAATTTGTTTTTTAACGCAAAGTGTTACAAACTTCAGTATAAATCAAAATGGAAAGGCAAATCTACCATTGCACATGACAGACCAAGAATGGTGTTTCACAAGTCTCCTCTTGTGTGTGTGTCACCTGTGGTGTGTCATCTGTGGGCTAATATTAGCACACCTGTCCCTCTCTTTTTGGGAATTCTCACTAACGACTCCTTTTGAACTATATGGTCTTGTTGGGGGAAGCGTACAGGACTCACACCTTCTGTTTGGACATCACGGCAGGAATCCAGCATCGCGCCTTCACATTCGTACACCAAGAGGCTAGAATGGAACTTTGGGCCCTTTGATGAACCACTGCAGAGTAGGTGCTTTTTTCCCCCTCTTTCTTTCTTTCTTTTTTTTTAACAGTATCTTGCTCTGTTGCCCAGGCTGGAGCACACTGGCATGATCGTAGCTCACTGCAGCCTCCAACTCCTGGGCTCAAGTGATCCTCAGCTTCCTGTGTAGCTGGGGCTGCAGTTGTGTACCACCACGTTGGCTGATTTTTTTTTTGTAGGGATGGGGTCTTGCTGTGTTGCCCAGGCTCAGAGTAGGCACTTAACTAGCAGCCTGGGCAAGATATTTAAGTGTGATCCTCACACCCTTCCGAGTGGCATCAGCAGGTACCTGTCCATGTCTAAGGACTTGAGTTTCCTTTTAGTCTTCTTCTAGTGGCCTCTCTTGCCTCAGGCTCGTTATTCTAAATCTCAAAATAATCCAATCACATGCATTTTGGCAATAAATAAAGAAGGAAAGCATAGCCTCATTCTGGAATCATCTTGGCTGACTCTCCATCATGTGGACAGATTCTGTTTCTCATTCTGTTCTCTTATCTTTCAAGGTGCCTGGTGAAAGCTGACTGAAGCTGGAGTTACTATTATGTCATGACTTGCAGAAGTGACCCTGTCTCTGCACTGTGCCCTCTTTCTCCCTCAAATATGTAGCTTAAAACATCAAACAGGCCAGAACTTACTTTGCCTCAGTGGTTCTTCAGTTGGGACATCAAGAAACAACTTGTGAAAGTGCATATTTGCTTTGTACTGCAACGAGAGCAAAACACAGCGTTACTGCGTTCACCTTCTTAGGAAACATCACAAATTTTAACGTCAATTTAAATTAAATAAGAAGTTTTCCTTTCCTTAATAGCATCTTTCTTTTTTTTTGAGACAGGGTCTTGCTCTATCGCCTGGGCTACAGTGTAGTGGCATCATGCTAGCTCACAGCAACCTCAAACTCCTGGGCTCAAGTGATCCTCCTGCCTCAGCCTCCCGAGTAGCTGAGACCACAGTCATGTACCATCACATTCAGCTAATTTTTCTATTTTTTGTAGAGACGGGGTTGTACTCTTGCTCAGGCTGGTCGTGAACTCTTGGCCTCAAGCAATCCTCTTGCCTCTGCCTCCCAGAGTGCTAGGATTACAGGCACGAGCCACCACACCTGGTCCCTTAATATTAATGTTTTAATATTAATTATTTAAATTAAATTAATTTAAATTTTTAAAAATTAAAACATTACCTGCTTGCAAGGGATGCCATAGGCTTAAATGGGAAAATGCATCTAAAGGACCTACTGCCTAGGGCACCGTATGGTCACCCTCCCTGCTGTGGTGGTGTTGTGAAGCCATTTCCTTAGCCAGTGACAGGCTTTCACACACAGACTTCCCTCTCCAGGGCAGCAGAAGGCCCAGGACTCTGAAATACTGCAAATCACTTCATTTTCAAGGCATTTATTTCACAACTACGGCGACAACAATGTACAGCCTGCAATTTATAGTTTGTAAAATGCTTTCACAAATGTCCTCCTCACAATAACACTGGGAGCCTGGCGCCCCCGCTTCCTGGGTTGGGCCACTGTGCCTCAGGGATACTGAGTGGCGTCAGCCATACCACAGCTATTGAGAGCGTAAGGCGAGCATAAGAGTAAGGTCTTCCCTCCACAGGATTGCTCTGTCCCGTAGGGAGCTGCTGATCACAAAGTCTTACAAGGAGAACAGAGACAGAAGCACTGTAGGACCTGGACGGTTTTCCATCCAAGTCAGGAGCGGCCTCAGTGGTAAACTGGCCCTATTATTGCTGTACAGAAGAGCTACAGGCCAGGTCATCAAGAAGACAGATGGTCCCTGCAAGTCAGCTGTTTTACAGACAAACACTTTTATGAAGTAAATTATCTCATGCTGCTTTCTAGGAGGACATTTTCCATCCAGAAAGACTCCTTGATTACAGCTAGGCATTCTACAGGGGCTTCACGGAGATTTTTTTTTTTAATGGCTTCAAGAAGCATTGGTTGTAAACTTGATTTAAAATATCCTAGGCCACAGACTCTTCAAAAATGTCAATGTGAAAAAAGGCAAACAATGGTAGTGGGACTGACTGATCTAAATTAACAGCAACATAGCAAATAAATGCAGTATGTGACTCTTGATTGGATCCTGGAGAGGAAAAAAAAAACATCTTTATAAAGGACATCATTACTGGGACAATGGTGGAAATACAAAAGAGACTTTATAGTAATATTTTTGTATATTTCATATTTAGTTAAATTTCTTGGGTGTGCCAAGGTTTTTGATTTAGCTCTTAGGAGACAGCTATTCAAGTATTTAGGGGTGAAGTGTCAAAAAAAAATCCCTCAAACTCCTGGCCCTAGTAAATGTATCACACTCTGTGATGACACAGAACTGGGCTTTGTTTCCTATCTGGGTGCATTTTAGAGCAGAACCCAAATTACTTCTGGAGGAGAACCATGACCCTGTCCACAGGTCTTCCTCCTTTGTGTGCAGCTGGCCTTCTGTTCAGGCAGGTGCCTTTTCAGATCCTTCAATCTTAATACAAGGATGTCACAGATCCCCTTTGTTTTGCTAATTACTAGACAAGCACATGACTCTGGGTTGGTCCCTGATCTCTGGGTACTTGTCAGAGTTGAGAGTCACAGCATGGAACTCACTACCACTCAGTAAGTGTTGAAAGGTCAGCTACGGAATATAACGTCGATGAAAAATTGCCTGTAGGAACTGCCACCTGTCCACTCTTCTCATTCTCTAGACTCTAAGTTACATCGTACTGCCCAGCAGGAAGCTGCTTCCTTCTTCCACTGGCCTCAATAGTTCCCTCACCCTCTGAGACAATACAAACTCCATTCCCAAATTACCTGGCTAGAAGAAGACGACTTTTTCCTTTCAGTCTTAGGGTCATTTTTGCTTTCTGTTTTACAATCGCTCTTATCACCTGCTAAAGAGGCACCTTCAAAACTGGATTTTGACCTGGGTAAAGAAAAATCCAGAGAGTCTATAAGATAAATTTTTTATGCCACTAATTTATTGTAATAAATCTTGATTATTATACCATCCCATAAGAAAACCTGACATTTTTTTTTCTCTTCTGTATATCAATAATTATTCATGATACTCTGGGCATTTACATAGCACGTGTTCTAGGAGACTGGGGTGATGTGAGCAGGCTGTAACCACAGCCTGTAGACATGGTAACTTATAAAGGGAGAAGTAACAATCAAGTTGTGAAAGTAATCATGTCATTTTAAAAGTATCTTAATCAGTATAAAGAGGAGTACTTGAGGCAAATTACTAAACAAAACTGCTGACATAGTTTAATCAAAGAATATTTTTGTTTCAGAATTCCATTAATATTTAACAAGGATTAATTAAGTGGGGCTTTGTGTTAAATGCCTCGGGGCCCACAAGACAGTCTTCATCCTCAAGGAGACTGTGCACATATGCATCAGACATTTTTTAAAGAGGCAGTACGTGATTTATTGCCAAAATAATACACATCGTAGGAGTTAGGAGCGGGTATAGAGACAGTAAGTCTAACAGGAGGTAAGAGAAGAGAACAATGGGATGCTGTGGGTTTAATACGCTGGGCCTAATAGGACGAGAGGATCGGTCACAATGAGAAGAGAGACACAACAGCCCAGAGCAGGAAATCAGGGCAAAAAAAAAAAAAAAAAAAAAAAAAATAGAGCAAGAAAGAGAGAGAGAGAGAGAGAACATGTTTGAAGTCAAGTTTTCTTTTGTCATGTTAAGAGCAGAGGACAGAGCTCCAGGGTTTCTTTCTAAGGTGATTCTAGCCCTGCCTGTCCGTTTTAGTAGATGTGTAAATTTGCACATATCTGCAAACCAATAGTTAAAAACAGTCATTTCAAACTGGAATGTATGTATGATTTTTAGAGGTATATATATATGAACAAGTTTTATAATTATGTAGTTGCTTTATTATTGGGGGAAATGGCACATGGAATCCATGATTTCACAGTATCATTCCTTAAAATGATGCTCAGTTAAAAAAGTATTTGGTTCAAAGTGGATTTAAGAAGAATCTGAAGTAATTCAGGTGGTATATGGGTGTCACAGAGGGACAAAAATGACTGAAGTTACACAGATGTTATGTTCCAGTATTTTTAGCTGTAAAAAGATGGACCATATGATGTCCTCAGCCCTTTCCGGCCACAACAGTTTATGATTCCACAATACTCAAATCACAGATGAAATATCTGTCAGCAATTCAATGTAGATGGATTTCACTTCAGCTGTAGGACACTGAACCTATTCACACATATAAATTCCCCGGGAATTCTAGGGATTACTTTTTTGGGAAGCTATGAGTAAACATTTTTACTTGAAAATAAAATTATTTTTATAAATGTCAACTTACCTTTTATTTATACTATTCACTCATTTGAATTTATCACCTCTACTGACTCAAATTAATAAATGTTAATGGAATTGCCAAAAAAAAGATCCGATCTTTTGAGGAACTATGGCCTGCAAGCAAATGGTGGCTCCATCCTTGATAATTTCAAAAAAACACGCAGTCAAGGGAGCTCGCGGCCAGCACTGACCTCTGTGGGTGGGGTGCTGATTTACACGGCAGTGATTTCTTTGAGTCTTCCCAACCATGTTACTTTCACTTTCTATAGGTGACCATAAGCAGGACCAGAGCCCAGTGCGAAATGAACATGTGGGCCCCTCACACAAAATTATTAAGAATTTGCCAACAGTGAGAGCAGAGAGAATTAACCAAGCTTGGGGTTTGGGACTGCATAGCTCTTACTCCCATGAAGGTTAACACACTGCCCTGCTGATGAGCATATTATTTTCCCCGAGGCTTGGCGAAGTTGGAATAAAATCAACAGTGTCTTTAAGGTGCCTGCTGTACCTGGTCAACAACGGTGAAAGGTATGAGAAACAACAGGCTTTGTGCTTTTGAGAAGAGAATCATTTGGTGATGAGGCAGGATGCTCTGACAGGAAACAACTATAGAAAAAAACAGTGAAAGTGAGATGCCACAAAACAGACATGCAGGAAAGGTGGAGCGATAATTGGGAATTAGAGTCAGAAAAGGAAAGTGTGGGGGAAGAGTTAAGACTTACGCTTGGTCTTGAACAAAGCATAGGTTTGGAGAGAAGACGTGGGCTGGGTAGCCAGGAAGGAAGCAAAAAGCAAGAGTTAATTACTCATCCCTCAGCAGAGGCCAGAAGTAGAAGGCAGCAGTTCTAGCAGCTCTAACAATGGGGAAGGACAACAGTAATTCCTCTACCTAGTATAGATAAAAAAAAAAAAAAAATCATTTACCCATCACTGACCATTCCTTCAACCACTCCCTTTTAAGGGCTAAAAAACAACTTTAAGTCTCTGTTTGGTGGTTAGTGTTCCTGACAGCAGTAGGGGCTACAGCTACATACGTTGAAACCACCTCTCCCCTCCAGCCCCATGACCAAACCAGCCCCCTGCCCCCAGCCGACACAGGAACCCGGTGGCTCCCAGGAAAGTGAGACACCAGCATGCAAACCCAGAGGCTGAGCAGACACTCCGACCTGGCCAGCCTTCCCACATGTTTTATGGATCTATGCCTCAGACTTGGCCACCTTGGCTTCATCTGTTAGCAAAATCGGTGCTTTCAGAAAGGCGCAGGTGGTCTGTAGAAGGCTGGGGCAGGAAGGAGGAAGAGATACTGCAGGAAGAGATGAGAGAGGGAGCCAGACACCAGTGGCCTGGGCATCTAGGAAAAGCGCCCATTCTTTCTCAGGGGCATCCCTCTGAACAATGACCATAAAACTAGAAATACCTGCTCCTCCCGCAACCCATCTACCACCAAAGGCAAAAGAGAACAAAGAGAGTCAACTGAGGACTCACCGTAGGGAAATGATCCTCTTCTGGTCTGGGGACTCGGCTTCCAGAGATGGGGTAGGGGACTGGGCTGTTGGCGACCTGCAGATTTTCTTTTTCTCCTCCACACCATTCTCAGCCTCTGAGCTGGAGAAGAGAGAAAAACGCTTCACCTTAGACATCCAGAGAGAGGTAGAAGGAAAGACGGAAGTAACTCCGCTTTCTGGAGAGTAGAATGATCTTCAATCCCCGCCGACAGGCTAGCCAACTCTGACAGCTCGGCACTTTCCGATCTCCATGCTAACCCCTCGCCTGGTGCCTCAAGGGCAGTGGCTGCAGGTCACACCTGCTTAGCTTGTAAATGTCAGTTGTGTGGGGACTTGCTGGCTCCCAGTCTGAGCCTGCAGGCCCTGTGCTGCCCAGCTCTGCTCTGCCAGGCTATGCTGGGGCAGCAGATCACCTGGAGGCTGGGAGGGCCCCTGAACACAGGCTCCTGCTCACGCACGCAGCCTCCCACAGGTGTGCGCCTTCCTGCTGGGAACCCCACCCCTTTGTTTGTACTTCTCTTATGTCACTTATCACCTTTTATTATAGTTACATGGGTTCCACTTAGGGTTACTGTTTTAACCAAGAACTTCCCTAAGCAATTTACAGTCTATAATCTTTACAACCGCCTATGCTAGGTAGGAATTATTATCCTCATTGGACAGATATTCTCACTGAATATCTTGCCCAAGTTCACAGAGCTAGCGTTTATTTTAGTTGGAATTCAAACTCAGTTCTGTCCATCTGTAAGGCCTTTGTGTTCTCTTTCTCTCTCCCTATGCATCCCTCCAAACCACCTACCCATCCCTTTATCTTCCTTATTAACTCTTCAGTGTGACACCTCCGCAGTGGGGTGGGAATCTTGTTCGTCTTTATCCTGACCACAGGGTCTGGGGCAGTGCTGGCATACAGTCATGATCAAGGCTTTGGGAAAACTGGGTCTGACCTAGCAGAGAGAGAGTGGTGGGGTGTCGAGGGGAAGGTGAGCAAGAGGCTTTGCACGTGACCCACTCACAAAGGCAGCACAACTGGCTTGGTGGATGCAGCAGTGAACTCACCTAGTCAGCAATTGTGGGCCTTTTGGGAAATAGGGGAAACCATTTCCAACGTGGGAAGGGGGAGAGGAAGGAATGTTGAAAGGAGAATACAAAATGTTACATATGACTCAGATCTTTACTGTCAGCCTGGGTAGCAAAGAACTCACAAAACTTACTTCTGAGGATGTGAGAACGCCATGGAGCGGAGCATAAAGACAGATGTGCTAAGGTGGCACTGCCAGGACAGACTAGCTCACTTGAATCCTGATTTATCACCTATTTGGTGTTATTACCTATTTGCCTGCATATGACTGCTCAGGCAGGAGCAGTTCAATCTAAGCTTTGTGGTTATTTGCTTACTATTTTTCACAGCCTGTGAAAATTGCAGCCTACCACTAGAAGTCCCAACCTAACATCAAAATCAAGACTGGTGGCTCATGCCTGTAATCCTAGCACTCTGGGAGGCTGAGGTGGGAGGATCACTTGAGCTCAGGAGTTCGAGACCAGCCTGAGCAAGAGCGAGACCCTGTCTGTACTGAAAATAGAAAAAGTTAGCCAGGCATGGTGGCACGTGCCTGTGGTCCCAGCTACTGGGGAGGCTGAGGCACGAGGACCACTTGAGCCCAGGAGTTCAAGGTTGATGAGAGCTAGGCTGACGCCACGGCACTCTAGTCCAGGTGACAGAGCCAGACTGTCTCAGAAAAAAACAAACAAAAAAAGACCAAGTATATCTGACACGGGTATCTAACTAATAAGCCCTACAAACGACTGATGCTCTCATTTTGTAGTATGCCTTTCTCTTTTTCCTAAGTAGATAAATACCTGTGAACAGAGGCCCAACCTTCCATTTCTTCAGTTCTTCTCAAAGTACGTAAAATAGTTAAGTACATTAAAAGGCCTCAGTCCATAAAAGAGTGACAAAAGGTACATGGAAGGCCTTGAAATATTATTAGGAAAACACTGCTTTGGTTTAAAATAAAACAATTGGAGTTTATTAAAATTAGCCCCAAGTTTCACTTATGAACTCAAAGAATTTTTAGGATGGTTAAGGGGCCTTATTTTTGCCTCTTTTCTCTACCCGCCTCAAGACACCCACATTACCTCTATTCTTCAAAACCATCAGGCAGAAATCTACTTGAGAAGCCCTCTTTAAGTAGGGAGACTGAGTGGAACTTCAGCAATCCATCTCAACATTCATTCCAATATTTGATGAATTTTATGCAGGGGCCGATCCAGACTTCCAGGCAGGGCTGTAGCTCGCACAGCGCCTTTGTATAACAGAGCCACTCCTGCTAAGAACCACCAAGACAAAGGCGCCACTGGCAGAGAGACACGGTGCCTCTTGCTCTGGGCAGAACCGGCCACGGTGCAAAGGCAGCAAAGCTCAGGCTTGATTTCAGCCCTTCCTTGACCTTGACCCTTTGTGGTCAGGCATTTTTGTACCATGCAGGGTGCTAAGTGCTTAACCACATGTGGCAGTTCTGTTTCAGGACCCCAGCTCAGCACTGAAAAGATTATAGTGCGTTACTTTGTATCATCCTACCCAAAGGAAGTCAGTCTTTCAATGACAGAGCATGCAGTTGTGCTCAAGCTAATGTAGCCTCTTTGTAGATATTCCCCACTCCACTTTTCCTTAAACGGGGGCTTGGTCTTCAGCTCCTGGTTCTCTCCTTGCAAGCCCTACCCAGGAGGCATGTCCTCCACAAAGCTTTCCATCCACCTAGTCTCCTCTATTCTGCTGCTGGTTTTATAATTCACTAGGTACCTATTCAATTAATGCCTTGTATTGTTAGCTTTTCTCTCAAATGTTTTAGTTATCCAGCTATTAGACTGAGTTCCTTAAAGGCAGGGAACATCCGTTTTTATCCATAGCATTCAGCTCAGCATTTTGCTTCTAGTGGTCATTTATGTGTTGATTGATGTGGATTAATTATGTAGTGTCTCAAAGAGGAAGTGAAATTTGTCTATGGACCAATTCAATTTCAGTTTTTGTTTACTTAAAAGTGCTGTAGGCCTAAGCAAGTTAATTCCTAACACAGGTAAGAGTATTCCTGCAAGTGCCCCTGACCTTAGGTGTCTTGCCAGCAGCAGACTGGAACTATATAGAATCCGAATCCGATCAGCAGAGACATGTCTGTGTTTGAGTGAACAGAGTGTGGGAGGGGAAATAGAACACTTCTCCAAGGGCCCTTGGTAACTTTAAAGTTACTGTCAATGAAGCTGAACAGGTGTCATTTAAATCATGATACTAAGGAAATCAGTTTTTTAAAATAAGAAGACAAAGACCTTTTGGGACAATGACTAAAAGAGACAGCTGAAAAAATATATGAAAGAATCCAATCCTGGTTCAACATTTACTGGAATGGTGCCTGCCCGCAGGGTGCTCACAGCTCTGCAGGTGAGACAGATAAGTGAGTTGACAGTTTCAAGCATCCATAGAAGCGGCAGAAGATTCTGGAAACACAGGACCAACTCCACCTGGCCTTGGCAGGTTGTGTCTTCTCCCAGCTCCAGCCCAATTTAAGCATTAGTTGTGAGCCCCGAAAGTTTTTCATCAGTGGGAACTTCAGAGCAGGGAGGCAGTCATGCTTGTTTGTACCAGCTGAGCCTGGCTGCAGAACTATTAGGCGACAGCATTTTTACTACCTGCTAGGAAGAGCTGGTTTTGATAAAACACTGTTACACAATCTATAAACAAAGAAACAGGCTGGGCAGTCCCTATCAACAGTCCAGTATTTGTCACTACCCCCATACCTCATTAGTCTGATGATTTAAACTGGAAAATTTCACAATTTTCAGAATTAGAATTCTTGCACGGAGTCAACTATCATTCTTCCTGGAGACAGTCTCTGTGAGTTTTAGGCAAACTCAACACTCCTTTCTCTTGTCACATCATTCCCAGGCCCCCTCTCCTCTGCTGAGAATGTACTATATTCAGGCATCATCACATGAGTCCAGGTAAATAAGTAGCTACAGGGCAGAGCTATGATTAAGCTGCATCTCAGGTGAACAAAAACAAATGTCTCACTGTGGCTCAGTCCAAGAGGGCGTGTTCCTTTCTAATTACAGTGACGATTACCTGTGTTTGCATCCACCTTCATGCTAAATCAGTCTAAGCTAAGGCATAAAAATATGTCACAAGACTCTTTTATGGTAGGAGAGGTAGGGGCAGTTTTACATCCACGATCATTTCTTAAACATCCCTGATCATCATTTTTAAAACCACAGTCTTGACCAACCAAGGTTGAGAAGTGACTCGAAGCTAGAGTATGTTTCACCAGAGGACCTCCATAGGGTCAATTCCTGGAAATGGGATTGTCGTGGCCAAGGCCAGGTCTGTGCAAGTAGAGCGTTGCTGAAACTCCACACTGAAAACTAGGCTGGTGCCTGTACTCACCAGGACCGGGGGCATCACAGACCCTTGCTCTGGCCTGCTGCCTGCTTAGCGGCTCCAGTGCTGGCTGGCAAGAGTGGGGCTACAGAGACGGAGGAGGGCCCTGGAGACTGCTGGGCAGCAGCCATGGTACAAATAACGAGAAGTATCACAGCAACCATAAAAAGGAAGTGGAATGGGGTGCAGAAGGCAGAAGTGGGTGCTGGAGACCAGGACACCTGGAAGACACTTTAGCTTCTCCAGTTTCATAAACTTAGAATATCTCAAATCAGATTTTTGTAAGTCAAGAAGAATAGCCTTCCATTTACAATTCTGACAGAGTATATGTTTGTCTGGGCACTTTAAATTTGATTTATTTATATATTTAATTTTATTATTTATCAATTTTACTATTTACTTTTGAATAGGTACTATAAACATGAGTACAAAATTTAAAAGTTACAGATGGAAAAACAAATTTCCCTTGCACCCCTGTTTCGTGGTGGCCCCATTTCTAGCCACAGAGGCCCCCACTGTTCACACCAACTTGTGCCCTTCCAGAGAGAATCTGTGCACATGTGAGTGTGTAGATTTTTAAAGCACAGATGATAGAGAACGTGCTATTCTCCACCTTTCTTTTTCTTTCTTTATTTCTTTTTACTTATTGTATCTCAGTGCCCTTTCCATATCAGTACACATAGATCTTTCTCATTCTTTTCAATGACTCCATAGACTTCCAACATAATGGATGAACTATAATTTAAACGGTTCTTTATTGACAGGCATGGAGGTGGATTCCAGTCTTTCACAAATATAAACAACACTGCAACGAATATCTTTATATGTTTATTATGTGTGTGAATATACCCATCGGACAATCTCCTTTAACTGGAACTCCTGTGTCAAAAAGCATATGATTTAAAAAATTTTACAGTTATTGCCAAATTGCCCTCAGTAGCAATTTTGTGATCCACACCCACAATATATAGCAGTATTTATACATTCTCACTAATCAAGTGTTAAACTTTAAAAAAAATGTATTTCAAATTACCTAGCAGAATATATGGAACATGAAACAATGAGAATCATTTCAATAATGAGTAGTGTTAAATTTTCTGATCTTTGCAAATGTGAGAGGTTAAAACAAAAAATCTCAGCCTGGGCAATATAGTGAGACCCCCATCTCTACAAAAAATAAAAAGTTAGCTGGGCACAATGGTGTATGCCTGTAGTCTCAGGTATTCCAGAGGCTGATGCAGGAGGATCACTGGAGCCCAGGCGTTCAAGACTGTGGTGAGTTATGATTTTGTCACTGTACTCCAGCCTGGGTGACAGAGTGAGACCCTATTTCAAAAAAAAAAAAAAAAAAAAAAAAATCCCATTACGGGTTTTTAAATTTTTTTTTTTGAGACAGGGTCTCTCTCTATCACCCAGGCTGGAATGCCATGGCATGATCATAGCTCACTGTGGCCTCAAACTCCTGAGCTCAAGTAATCCTCCTGCTTTAGCCTCCTGAATAGCTGGGATTATAGGCACTCACCATGGCACCTGGCTAATTTTTTTGTAGTGATAGGGTCTCACCATGCTGCCCAGGCTGGTCTTGAATTCCCAGGCTCAAGTGATCCTCCTGCCTCAGCCTCTCAAAGCGCTGGGATTACAGGCATGAGTCACTGAACTTGGCCCCATTACTGTTTCAAATTTGTATCTCTCTTCTTTTGAGTAAGGTTGAGTATATTTTCACATATTTAAGAGCTTTTAAAAAAATTTCCTGTTTTTATAGCCAAAGGGCAAATGTTAGAAGAAAAAAGACAAAAAAAAAAAAAAAAAGAAGAAGAAGAAAAAGAAAAAATTTCCTGTTTTATGAATTAGCTATTTACATATGTTCATTTTGCCAATTTTTGTAATGGGTTGGTGGAGACATTTAGGAAAAACAATTCTTATCATAACTGCATCACAGATTCTTGGCAACATCCTAGAATTGACTTTTAAAATACATTATCTTAAACATTTAGGGAAAAGTGGATATTAGGGGTTAGCATGACATTAAAATAAAATGTTAATGTCAAACTAACTTTTTTTTTGTTGTAGAGCAACTTACTGGCAGATAGATAAAGGAATGCCAAAAGCACAGTATTCTTTGACTTTAGCAAAGCCTTCAGTGAAATACGACAGGCTTCCAGTTCAGATGGAGAATGGGAACACAAATGTGACTGTGTCTCCTTTCTTTCTAAGGCCCCTGAAATGAGTATTTATAAAAGAAGTAATAATCCTGCTACAATATAGTGGAGGGAAACCACCAATAGAAGAGTGATTTCCCCAGATTTCTGAAAAATGGAAAGCAGAGAGTAAAGTATGATATTTACTCATGGGTAAAGGAAGCTGTAGTGCAGAAGCCGGGTACCGATGAGGGATGAGAGAACCGGGATCTGTTTGTCAGAAGGTCCAATGAGATGCTATAGTAGGAGTAAGTGAGAAGTTGCTGAAAACATTAGCTTTAATTAAAGGTGCACCTGTGAGAAATCTCTGATTAGCCCCTTCCTTGAATGGTGGGCAGTCAAGAGCTTGCTTGGTGCAAGAGGGAAAAACATCAGAAGGGCCATCACTAAAAAAACCGAACAACTTGGGTGTGGACAACCAGGGTACCTATTGATAGTATGGGGGACAGAGCCCGAGTAAATCCTCATCCTTCCATTTTGAGTAAGGTCGTCCTCAAAGCGCCAACTCCCTATCCACGAGCGTACAAAGACCCAGGACGGCTACTCTAGTCCCTTATTCTTGTTTTTTTCTAGTACCTCATTCTTAAATATAAAATGACAACCAAGGATTGCTAGATCTCAGTAGAAAACCTGAAATCTGAAAGAAAAGACCAAGATAAACCAGTCAAAAAAGTAAAATCCCGGGGAACCTGACTTTGATGAACAGAAGAAAACTCGAGAGAAACAAGCAAATAGGAGAAACAAAATCCAAAACCTCATCGATATCTTCCTTAGATATGTTAGAGAGAAGACAGCACGCAGAAGACAGAATCGCATGACGAATCCCTTCCATGGCCTACCAAGCACTGCAGGAGCTGCACGGGCCGCCACGGGCCTGCGGTCCCCTTCCCTCACCGCGCCTGCCCCCGCCCGCTTGGGCGAGAGCCCTGAGCACTGGCTGTTCCCTCTGCCCCAGGGAGCCTCAGGCTCGCTCTCCCTTCAAGACTTCACTCTGACTTCACCTCCTCAGTGAGACCTATATATTCAACCAAAGAAGGTAAAGTGTTAAGGAAGCAAAGGAAGATAGCATCAAGATACATAAGTTCAAAAAGAGAAAAGGGAAAACGGAAAAACAAGACATATCAGTCAGGCACTTCTGTACCAAATGTACAGGCATTCTACACAGAAAACAAAAGAGGGGATGGGAAGACATTATTAAAGGAAAAAAAGGGAGGTAAAAGGGCAGAGGTTACTAATTTCTTATTCTAAAAAGTGGGGAGTCAAAGTGATTTAACAAGAGATTTAGGTTGATGTATTATTATTTAAAGAGACAAATGCATGACCATAGGAACAAGGAAGAGCATTATGCCATTTAAAATGGGGACTAGAGGCCGGGCGCCGTGGCTCACGCCTGTAATCCTAGCACTCTGGGAGGCTGAGGTGGGAGGATCGCTCAAGGTCCGGAGCTTGAGACCAGCCTGAGGAAGAGCAAGACCCCATCTCTACTAAAAATAGAAAGAAGTGAAAATGGGGACTAGGAAGAGAGGGAGGCAGCGAGTTAGTATAAGTGAGTTGATTCTTTTCCATCAAAACAGGAAGTTGAGAGATAAGGCTTAAAACCAATAAAGCAAGAAAGAGCAGGATACACACTTTTTTTTTTTTTTTTAACAGATAATGAAGTAACCATTACAATTAAAATCAGGCACAGTTCAGTGGTAGCTACTTAGGAGGCAGCTGGGGGATGGGAGAGGTGGGAGTGAGTTCATAACCACAGTTTAATGCATGATATTATTTTGGTAAACACTTAAAAATTTAAAAAATCTTTATTAATATCCTTGTATAAAAGATGGAAAATACAGAGTAGATAATAAAAACGGGCAGATTTACTATCTTCAAATATTTGAGCTCTTACTATGTTTAAAACCGAACACCAGATTCTATGTTCTCAAGGGACTTAGCCTTTATTGTGAATTTTAGTTTAGTACATAAAGAACAAAACAGGTTGTTAGGGTTATCTGCCATCAAAATAGTGTCTAAGGAATTCAGAAATCTCTTCTAATTGTAAAGAGGAGACTCAGGAAGTTGCGTGGAAGAAATAGCACCACATTGTGTGCGTGTGGGGTAATCTGTCTAATTTAATCTAGCAGAAACAAAGTATGACTGTCAGAAATATATTTCAGTATAAGAAACCAGAAATGTAAATTATATTTCTATTTGTTGTATAAAACAGTAAAGAGAAAACAGTTCCTCAGATTGGAAAAATCAAAACCTTCCTTACTGCATCACAGCCATTGGTGCCACCTCTCCGCCCAAAGAAACACTGGAACTATGCAATGTTTGTTGTGGAAGAATTGAGATTTAAGCTGGGGCCATACGATTTAGTTAGGTAGCAATACCACAGGGGTATGAGAAACGCAAGGAAAGGCAGAAGCCAAAACATGCAGATGAGGAAGACTCCACACTCTTGTAAGAAAATTGAGCAGTTTGGGTTTTTGTTTTTTTTTTTTGCGTATAGGCAGCAAGAAGCAGCAGAAACTAGGTTGTGAATTTTGATTCCTAATCAAAGAGCGCTTTGTTTTTAGACTTCGTTTGATCGGCAGTAGGGATTAACTGAAGATTTTTAAACAGAAGGAATGAAATGACGAGATACCAAGTGCCTGGCTTTTTCCACATACACATCATGGGGGCCGGAGGAGACACGTGCTTCTGGAGGAGTCTACCCATGTCAGGGTACAGGAATGGGGGAGAGAAAATGGAAAGGCAGGTAGGGGCTGCACCCGAAGGCAAGAGGCAGAGACTGCCCTGGGTAACTCAGGGTGACACTGGAGTGAGCGGGGAGTCCAGGCAATGCGGAGGCACATCCGAGATGGCCCAAGGTTGTTGGGGGACGGAGAGGGCAGCATTGCCTCCAACAGTTACAGGGAACTCGAGAGGAAATGCAGTTTGCCGAGAAGGATTTTGCAAATCTAGGTTTAGATATAATAGACATATATTGATAATAGGCATAAAAACTACCTATTTTAGGCAAAAAAAAAAACCCAAAAGAAATCAACAATAAAAGAGCATCTGACTTTACAGAGGAGTTCTGCCAGTATGGAAACGAATTCCATTGAGTCCCACGCACGTTGCCACAGCAAACAGTAATACCTCCACATCCGCAGCTACCAGGGCTGCGGCAGTGGTTTGGCAGAGGCCACCACCTGGCGCCACTATACTTTAACCTGCTCTCAGAGCGCCCCTCTGTTCTCATTAACATGGACAAGTCAATCATGTGACTCATCACCACCTTTATATCTCCTAATTCTGTCTTCCTAAAATATCACTTTTCTTTCAAAGCCTAAGGCAACTCACACAACCCCAAAAACCATTTAATTGTCATTTAATTCTGATTCTGAAGGGGTAGAAACCCAACTCAAACTAGCTTATCTTAAAAAAAATAAACCACCACCAAACAGCCCCCACAGGCTTTTGTGACTGCTTTAAGATGAAGTCAACAGCAGAGAAGAGCTGCAGCTGCAGAAGTTTCCCTACCACCCCTGGAACACACAGCAATGATCTCCAGGGTCCCCCACTTAAGTCTTCAGGGACATCAATGTGCGATTCATCCTCCTGAGACACCGCCTCCATTATGTCATGCCGCAGCCAACAATGGCTTTCTATTGAGCACCAGATTGAGGCATTGGGATGTGAGCCAAGACCCTCTAGAGTGTCACAACCTCCCTCTACTTTTCAAAAAGAATCCTCCATTCCAGCCACGTTAGCCTTCTCACTATGGCTTTGCTTATATCGTGTTCCATTCCTCCTCTGTGCCCTGGCTCTTTGTTCTTCCAGCCTGGAATTCCTCTCTGCTCCCTCATAACTGTCCACAGCTGCCCATCATTCTAGACTCAGGACAAGTCCCATCAATCCCCCCTTTGATACTGGCCTCCATCTCTTTATTTTCAACATCTGGATGTAAGAAATTATGCGATTAATACTTGTTGACTGTACAACTGGGTATATTTGCAACACAGGACAACAATCAGCATTTTAAAAAGGGTTTGGGCTTAAATTGTATCTCAAAACCTACCTGGTAAACTCCTTCCCAAGTGTGGTAGACAAGTCCTATTGGAAGAGGACCATGTTGGGCTTGGGAGAAAAAGGCCAGGCTTTTCCCTTTCCCCATTGCTGAATCAGTATTGCATGCAAACTTACTTTTCAAACTGATTATTAATTAGATGAGCAATAATCTGGAACCATATGGAAACTTGAAAAGACTGTCTTCACTACTGGAAGAAACAATAGCAAGCAAAACCATAATCAGACCAAATAACTTCTCAGCAGTGGCATTTTGAGGCCAAGCACAGCTGGAAAGCACAGTTTGGAAAACAACAAAGGAAAATAAGAAAATGCATCAAGGAGGCAGCAATTGACTTTTCCAATTTCCAGTCAAGGTAGATTGATGCTGCTGATAGTGAGTTCTCTTTTGTGATCTACACCCTCAGTGCATAAATATTATTTTACATTGCTCAGTACTAAGAAAATTTCTAAAAATATATATTGAATATATCTCCTCCAAACTAGAACATAACCTTCTCAGGAGGAGGGACTTTAAATATTTTTCGAATTTCTATCTTCATTGCATTTTAAAGTTCTTCTTTCACCAGCAATTGCTGAAAGTCAGAATGAGCCACTTTTCATCCACCTATGATGTAATAGAGGACATCTACTTGATTACGGTTTTTGGCCTGAAGAATATATTTAGGGAATAACTGCTTTTTAATAGAATCAAAATCGTACTCAAACAGAAACATAGGGAGGCAAGAAAATAGGGCATAAATTCCAGAAAAAAATATTTAGAGAAAGTACAATATTAACAAATCTTCAGCTATCAGGGTAAATATTCAAAAGATCATAAATTTATCAAATAAGATTGAAAAGGAGTTCAAGTACTTTAGGAACAAGTATAAATTAAAACCTGGATTATGAAGAGCAATATGGTCACTGAGAATACTGTTTTGAAGGCACTATAGGGAAAGAATATGCCCAGTGAAGAACAAATGTTCAGGGGTGGTCCCTGTTCTCAACGTATTTACAGTTGAAATGAACAGTTTAAGCACACACACAGAAAACAAAACCCACTGCCTTATCAGTGCCATTAAAACCCAGATAAAGAATGTTAACTCTTCTCTTTTGGATGTTTCATAGTTAAGTGAGGCTCATCATAGAGGAGATTAATTTGGAACCCTGTTTTAAAGGAACAGAAGACCAAGGATAGTACAAAATTGGGCGATTTTCAGGCCAAAGTCATAAAAAGCTACAATATACAAAGAAGGAGAAAGGAAAGCATGAGTAACTCATATATGGGGAAGGCCACAGAGAAGTGTTTGCAGTATAGTAAGTGACAGGCGAGTGGAACCACAGGAAGAGTGGCTGAGGTGTGGTACCTACTGGCGGAGGGATCAGGGTGCAGCTGAGCTGAGGAGTTCTGAATTTAGGAGGGAAAAGCAGGTCCTGTCATGGTTTCCTGAGATGTAGCAGTTTATGAAAAGGATACTCATAAGAAAATTATTGTATATCTTCTGGTAGATGGTATTGCAAGAGAGTAACTTCAGGGAGACCCGGTGCTCCCCGAAATTCACATGTGGAAATTCTAAACCCTAGGGTGATAGCATTAGGAGGTGGGGCCTTTGGGAGGCGATCAGGTCATGAGGGTCCTTCTTCCATGTGAGGACACAGCAAAAAGACAGCTGTCCATGAACCAGAAAGGGGCTCCACACCAGCTACTGAACTTGTTGCTACCTTGATCCTGAACTTCCAGCCTCCGAAACTGTGAGGAGTAAATTTCTGCTGTTTATAAGGTATCCCGTCCACAGGTATTTTGGTATGACAGCCTCAGTGGACTAGGGCATCGGGTTTTGAGGGACTCTTCCAGGAGAGAGACGGAACGAGGACCAAGTGGTAGGAGAGAAAGGGCATGAGGAGGAGGTAGAGGTGCCCTAGAATGAGCATGACCAAAACTTCATGGGCAGAGCATTTCTTTATGTTAATACAAATTCCCCTTGAACTAAATTTCAGTTCTCTTATCTGACTTTAGTAAAATTATAAGAAATTTTATTCAGAGAGAGAGGGAGAGAGACAGAGAGAGAGAGAGAGAAGGAATATATATCATGCCAGAAATACATGTATTTGGCCAGAAGGAAACTTTTTACCTATTAATATCACAGTAACCTTTTAGTTTAAAACAGCCAAACGTAAACTAGGGCCATTAAAAACAGGGGGACCAGGCACGGTGGCTCACGCCTATAATCCTAGCACTCTGGGAGGCCAAGGCAGGTGGATCGTTTGAGCTCAGGAGTTCGAGACCAGCCTGAGCAAGAGCGAGACCCCGTCTCTACTAAAAATAGAAAAAAATTAGCCAGGCATGGTGGTGCGTGCCTGTAGTCCCAGCTACTCAGGAGGCTGAGGCAGGAGGATCACCTGAGCCCAGGAGTTTGAGGTTGCTGTGAGCTAGGATAACGCCACAGCACTCTAGCCCATAGCCCAGCAACAGAGTGAGACTCCGCCTCCAAAAAAAAAAAATAAACAAAACAAACAAACAAACAAAAAACCACACTTGGGAGAGAGAAATGTTTGCTTTTGTTTTGAGGCCCCCTCCACTCCGCACAGATGCTTGGTCCTCAGCTAAGCACAGGAGAGAAGAGCTGCCCCTTGCCACCCTGGCACCTGTGATGACTACAGCCCTTTCTTCCCTCTTAGACCCTTCATTTCCTGTAACTCTGTCTTGTGTTCCATGTACGAGGGGGAAAAAGAGATCAAAAGCCAGAGAGAACTAAGAGACCAAGGTACATGGGCATTGCAGCAGAGTTAAAAGTTACTAAGAGAGTCCAAAATAGCACAGAGAACGCCCCAGACACCCATCTCTCCTTTGTTTCTTTCTCACTCAACTCGGCTTTACTACTTCCTCAGTCTCCCGTATTCTGAGCTCACGGTTCAGCACGCGTGTGTGTGAGGACAGCACAGGTGTTCACAGGTGGACAGGCAGCAATTTCCCAGCAGCCAGGTTTAGGCTTCACGCTCACACCACGCCGAGTGATGAACACGGGCACAGAGCATTCTGGATGTCATCGGCACACATGCAAATTCTCTTTGCTTAAATGCCATGGATTATTATTATTATTATTGTTATTTTTGAGACAGAGTCTTACTCTGTAGCCCGGGCTAGAGTGCCATGGCATCAGCCTAGCTCACAACAACCTCAAACTCCTGGGCTCAAGCGATCCTCCTGCCTCAGTCTCCCGAGTAGCTGGGACTACAGGCATGCGCCACCACGCGCAGCTAATTTTTTCTATATATTTTTAGTTGGCCAATTCATTTCTTCCTATTTTTAGTAGGGACAGGGTCTCACTCTTGCTCAGGCTGGTTTTGAACTCCTGACCTTGAGCAATCTTCCTGCCTCGGCCTCCCACAGCGCTAGGATTATAGGCGTGAGCCACCACGCACGGCAATGCCATGGATTATTAAAACTCACGATTCCTTTTCTAATAAATTAATGGGACTCAACTTCTAAAGAAAGAGATTGTCACTTTTAAAAAATGGGATACTATATATTAGAGAAGAGTCTCATGCTCTACCGACTGAGCTAGCCGGGCCCCTTTGTATATTAGAGAAAATAGTTTTCTGTAAAGAGCTTTGATTTAACCAAAACACTCTCAAACTAAACACACTTACTTAAGGAAAGAGCAGTTCATGCTATCCCATGGCAAAATAATACAAGAGCATAGCTTTAATTATTTCAAATTGTAAGTGAGGTTTCAAAGTGTTAATGTAATCTACCTAAGAAATGAATGTCTCTTGTCTATATTTACTTTTTCCCAGAATCTATCCCTGTATTTTGTACAGATTAGTGTCAATAATATGGAATTATTCCATATTTTATTACACAATATAAAAATATAATTTAATACTATTATTTATTATTTATATGTATCAAAATATCAATTGAGGAACTAGTGAAAACTTCTCACTACTATTGAACTATGTTTATCCCAATATTATAAATACAACTAACTTGTACAGAAGAATTAGATTTGATGTAATTTATACACGACAGTTAGTACCTCTTTCAAGGAAATAAGCAGTGACTCTAAACAGATTTTAACCTTATATTTGACATCCTTATTTACGGTCCTTAGTTTCTTCCATCACAAACATGCATTGTCTCTATCTACACTGAAAATATAATGTTTGGAAACCACATCTGTGCCTCTTCCCTTTGCCTTGCCACTCCTTTCTACTGGATTTTCCAAATGACTTTATACTTGCATTGTGCTTTGCTGTTCTCAAAGAGCACTCACACCCATGACACCACGATACCACACTAACCCACATGCCAACCTTTTGAGGCAGGCATGTAAGAAAGGTGTTACTCTCGTCTCACAAACAAGGAAACAAAGATGAGCGTGTTGAGGGCCCACACAACCCCGTCTCAGTGACCAGAGCCTCCATTACTTTCAGACGTTGACTACTAATAGCTTTCTCTCCACAAGCCCAATCAGACACCAAGACTCGTGGACTTTTACCTACTTAAATAGTTTCTAGGTAAGTCCCCTCTTTTTCTTTCCCTAGCTTGGTTGGCTTAGCTAGGGTCCTCAGTGCTCCTGCCTGGACCACACTGTACCTCCCTGCCTCATTTCAGTTCTATGTGATACCACCTCCTTCTACCTGTATGGAAGATCACTTTGCCCAGTGATCTTTGAAAAGCCCAAATATGAGCACATCATTCCTCCGCTCCCTTTAAAGCCCCTTTGGTTCTCCACTGCCTACAGGATGAAGTGAAGACAAGTCGAGTAAATGAGTCCTCTGCAGTGTGAGGCCTCCCTTTCTAGCTTTTAACCTCCTGTCACGCTTTTCCCGGAGCACCCTCCGCTCGGGTCACCATGCCGTCGCTGTGGTCTCACATAAGCATGGTTATCTTTTAAGATTTAGCTCTGGCTGGGGTCACATCCTACACGAAGACTTCTGCAACTCCCTTTGGGTCCCAAGGACTGACCTTTCCCTTTTTCGTACTCCTTCCCAGTGCCCTATAAGGCATGATTATCAGGGCAACTCTATCACTTTAATATGGGGGGTTCCTAAAAATTATGAACTGGCTATTATTTATCTTTCCTCAGCTTAGACCATGAGCCCCTGAAGAGCAGTTTCCTGGTCTTACCATATCTCTGTATCCCTACAAAGGTGCTCAATTCATTTCATGTTCCTTACACCAGTTCTGAAGGCCAGGTTTTCTGATTTCTAGCCTAGAGCTGTTTTTTTGGCTACACCAGACAGCATAAATAGCAACAGGAAACGATGTGTCTCACTTGGAATTCCTGGGCTTGGGAAGGCTGGCATGGGAAAGGCCAGAGAAGCTTTCTGCTGGCGGTGGATCTTGTCCTGGCAACCTTAGACTAAACCAGTGAGGGTGGTTTTGGTGAGGCAACAGCTTGCCCTTCCAATTCCTCCAGACAAACATCAGTCACATCCATCCTGTCCTGGTGGTGGGTAAAGAAGGGACATTTCCATTGAGGAAGCTTTACCATGTCTCTCCTCGAAACTGGTGAAAGGTGGTGCGGTCTGCCGGGTTACTCAGACCAAACGATCTCATCATCAAGGCTGGGAGGGGCCAAGACGCCTTAGCCACTTTATTTGTTAGTGTTTAAAGGGCAATACTTAGATACTGCAGACACCAAGAATCCACAAGAAAACAGGGTTGCTTTTCTCCATTTTATGTCTTTTTGGAAATGGAGAAGGTTCTAAGAGAAGATTCTCTATTGTATGACCTGGGGCTTCCTCACGGTAGCTCAATGCCCAGTTTCTGGGAGTGGCACCTTCATCAGGGATGTTTGCCATATTTCAGCGTCTTAGTAAGGCCCTGGCTACGCTCGCCCCACACCAGATCCTGCCTCCACAGCCTGTGTCACAGGCTGCTCTGTCAGATCCCACTGAAGTTAGAAAACACAGACACAGGCTTTCCCCACCCTCCATCTTTAGAAGCTTTGGGGGAAGAGTCTCGGGGCAGTGTTTCCAACTGCCCACTGGAGCGAGGCACTGCTGGTGAGAGGAGCAGTGGCAATGCCTGCAATCAGTCACGGTTTCTGCCGGATTCCATCAGAAACACTCAGCCTGGTCTACTTTTTACAGAACAGCTGAGTCACTAAGGGTATCCATTTATTTTCATAAATGGTTTAAAAAGCTTTAAACCACTTACTATGAACATTTTCTAGCATACACAGAAGTAGACGGGGCATTAGAAATATTATAAACAAGCCAGTATCGTTTGTTTCATCTACATTCTTGCCCACTACTCCCACTTCCTATTTGTTTTGAAGCAAATCCAAGACAACACTATCTTTCCATCTGTGACTACTATAGTATGTAGTGTAATGTAGTGTCAACCTAAAAAGATTAAAATTTATAACTGATTTTTTAAAAAGGAGTGAAATCTAGGTGTTCTGCAGGGACGGTATGAGTACTACATAGTAGTATTTAACAGTGGTGTGGACTAAAGCATTCTATGCACGCTGCTGGACATTTGGATACCTGGCAGGGCATTGGGAGGGTTCCATTCCCTGCACTAGTCCATAGGGCCCCCGCCAGCATGGCAACGGGAAGCACCCACTTTGACAACACCAGGTACCGGAGTCCCTTTTTTCTTGGGCCCCTACCTGTGCTGGTTATTCTAGAGAGAGGAAGAAATAGAAATGATATTCCCAAATCTCAACACCTGGGTCAGATTAGGCTTTCTTGAAGATGAAGAGAGATTCCTAATTACATGGGTCAGCATAAAGCAAGTTGTAATTTTGGACAGAACGTATCAAAGTGGATAGGGGGCTGGACTCTGGGTGCGATGATGGAGCCACACCCGTACCGTCTGTGCCCACACTTCAGCTGCTCCCCTTCAACATCCCCAAGGGGCAGTGGTGAGAGAAACCTGAGCAGCAGCAGACACAGGTGGTGATGTGACAGCCAGGCCGCCCACTTCCTCTGCCCCATCAATCCTGTGTGTCAGCAAGATCTCGGGCTGTGCTGGCCCTTGAGATCGTCTGGGCTTTCACATGGACGTGCTCACTTGGCTCTGAGAACTTGCAGGGTTGGGTCAGACCTCCTGAACACAGAGAAGTAACAGTTCTGTACCGATCTAAAAAACGAGCAGTAATGTGGGCTTGACGCAAAATATGAAATCGCAGATGCAAAGATCAGCGCTTTCAAAAAAGTATTATATTCTCATAAACATTCTCAAAATCATAAACGGACAAATTCCTCAAAAGTTACCTGTCTCCTCATTCACGCAAGAGGTTCTTGTCAATATTTAGAACAAAAACCTGCAGCCTACAGAATTCTGTTCATGAAAATAGCTCCCATGTAACAACTCCCAATTCCTTGAATGGCTTCAGACAGCAAACAGTCAGGGTGCCTTAGAAACGGCACTGAGGCAACAACTTTGCTGAGCTGGGGCCAGCTTGTTTTTAAGGCAGACATCTGCACAGCATGGCTTGCTCAGTAGCGGGGATAACGGGAAGGGTCTTCTCTATAGTGTCCATACGTTCCCTCCAATGTCCTCCTCAGGTCTCCCTCCCCCAAGGTGCTCCACCTAGATTTCTCCCAAATAGTCTTCTCTGGACAAGGTAGGTCAGGGTTGGTGGTGGTATAGTGTTGGACGCCATCTATACCTTTTATAGCTCACGGTTTTCTGTTACGAATCTAACAACATGAATGTAGGAGTCGCCGATGGAGTGTTTCTATCACAGCCAAGAGAAAGCTGGTTCTACAGAGTGCAGACAGCAAAGGCATTGTGCAGGTCAGTCATCAACTATGTCAGCATTGTCACTGGCAGAGCTGTAGGTGACTGGGCATAGGGTGTCTTTGAATACGGAGGGGAAGGGAGGTAAGAAAGAGGATGTTGGGAGATTCTGAAGCCTCAAGGTTTGGCCTGCAGGGCCCCATTTTCTTTTAACTAATTAACAGGGCCCTGGCTCAGCACAGAAATACACAGATTGAAACAACACTTACCAAAATCAGGACTGAAAATACAAATAAGGTTGAAGAACTTTTCTCTCCTCCATTAAGGGTCATTTCAGCTGTGCTTGAGCCATACAGTTTCTGAAAGATCAGTCTTTGAACTCTATAAATTAGCGGTTCTCAAAGTGTGGCCTAAGAACCTTCTATGTCAGAACCACCTGGGGATGGAGTGAAGGGGCTTATAAAACTGCACTTAGCCCTACTTCAGACGTTTTTAAGACTTAAATCCTACACCCTCTAAAATCTTGGAACTATTGGGGCAGGTGTCAACCAAGCCAAGATTATTGGGCCAAGTGGGAAGCAAATCAGTTCCTTTTGTTTCTTTCATCCAGCAATCTTGTAAGGGGGCCTGGAAGAGAATGGTAAATTTGTCAGCACAAACCAGTACTACTGGAAGAATAATCCTCATTAATGATGAATCTGTAATCATACTTTCAGGAAAGAAGTTTCTAATTAGTCAGTATTGACTTTGAACAATGAGATACATTATCCAAAATCAAAATATAGACCATGTTTAGGTTTCCTTTGGGAGATACAATTAGTCATGGTTTTTGTTTTATTTTTTGCTATGATCTGTGTGGTTGTCAAGTTTCTACAATGAGCTTCTTAGAATCATAGATGTTAATTTTTAAAAAGTTCTTTGAAAAAGAGAAAGAATAGGGACCATATTTATTTTGAGATACCAGTTATGCATGATATCTTAAAATAGAGCAGATTTCAAGTAAATTTTTAGGGAGGGATTTTAAGCAGGAGGCACACAGAAAAATCTAGAAGTTTTATAATACATAAATATAAATATACCTTGAGAAATGCATTTTAAGTGGAGTTTTGAATGAATTTGTTTCAAAATCATGACTGATATAAATATTTGGATGAAGACGGTAGGGGAGATGAGATTAGGAATTAGTGGGTTAATGTGCTAAATTCAAACCCTATCTGTTTTGCTTTTGCTTTGCCTGGTATTCAGTGGGACAGTTAACCTTCCTGATGAGGTATCTTTATAGACATACCAGAAGTAATTCCTTCTCTTAGGATGTTGGGAGACTTTAGTAAAATTCAAAAAGGTTTTACATAAAAAGGCCCATATACAAATATACTGAAACAATGTTTAAAAATGTGTTTTAGCCAGAAAACAAAATGTTTTAATTTGATTTGAGAATTTTCAATGGTAGGGAACAGAGATTTGAGCACATATAATCCTGTGACCATCTAAGGTCGTCACAGTTGTCAGGATTCTCTCTGCTGTTTAGCACTGAAATGCCTGGAATTCCAAAGCATATTTTATTAAGAGCCTCTAACAAGCTGGTTCATATATTCCTAAGAAAACCCTCATTGGGGGAGCTCTTATCATTAGAATTAAAACCATATTATCTGTTTTACCTAAACAATTTTATGTAAGGACTATCCATAGCAATGGCAATCATGAAATGTTGCTGTGTGCCAGCAATTATTTATAGTTTTCCCTTGTGTGGCATGCTCAAATGGCATAAATAAAGAGGAGGAGTATGGGAAGAAGAGGAGAAGGGCTGGGAGGCAGATGCCCACTGACTGTCCTTTGAGCCCCTGTATACAAATTTCAGGCTGTGAGAGACTGGGAGGATAATCAATGAAGCAGTGTTAGAGCAACGCAGTAGAGAAGGGACTCCGAGTCAATCCCGAACACAGTCCCAAACGGCCTGCTTTCCTCCTCTGAGCCCACGGAGGCTGTGTGTGCAGTTTAAGCAATCCACAGCCCACAGCCCACATGCTATCTGTGTACCTAGTTTCATAGTATGACCTGAGACCTAATTTCAGAGTCAGTGATTACAACTTTAGAAAGTTGTCTTCATGCTCTTACATTTCAAATAAGCACAACTAACGGTATTTTAATGTCTAAAAGGCATCAATCTCCTCTATAAAGCAGAGGATCTAAGTTTAAGCAAAAATATATAAAATTATGTTTTTATAGAGTATTTTTTCCTCTGCCATGACAACTTATACTCAGTCTAGAAAATCTAAACAATACCAACAAGTATAAAAACACAAAATAAGAAAACACAATTTAGAGAATGCCACCTTTTTTTTTTTTTTTTTACATTTTGGTGAATATCCAGGCCTATTTCAACGAATAGAAATAACAATATAGGATTTTATATAATAGTATCATGTTATACATATCTTTTTGTGATTTACAAAAAAATTAAAAAATCACAGATTTTACTGAGACTATTCTACCCTAATGAAGAGATAAATGCCACCTTTACGCTGCAAATGCTATAAAACATTCCATTGTATTAATGTGTAGTTCATTAATCTAATCCAGTATTAATGGCCCTTTGTAATGGCTTATTGCACATGCAATTTTTTATCTTGGTCAAATCTACCAATCTTTCCCTTTATAATTTCTGAATTTAATTTTATGCATAGTAAGACCGCATATAGTAGTTCTTGTTTTCTTCTAGTATTTTTTATGGTTCCTTCTTCTGTCCTTACATACTTGATCAATCAGGAACTTATTTTAATTATGGAGTGGAGTAGGGTTCCAACTGTAATTTTTCCCAAATGACTAATCAGCTGTCCCATTTCTCCCCTACAGACTTGAAAATGCCTCCTGATATATTTGGATTTCCTTCTGAATCTTTGTTAGGATACCTTTATCATGATAAGCTACAGATCTATCTTTCTATGATTTGTATTTAGCCTGGATATTTCTGCATGCTTCATTCTTTCAGAAGAATTTTAGAATCACTCTGTAATGTTTTCTCAAGGGAGTCATTGAGATTTTGTTTGAAGTAGCAGTGAACTTTCAGAAACACTTCATAAGTTTTTCTTCTGAAGAAGATAAACTTCATTTATTCAAGTTGTTTCCTTTAGTAGGTGTATTGTTTTACTTTAAGACCTTTTACATTTATATCTGGGTGTATTTTGATTGCTTGCCTGTACCTCTTTATCCCATTTATTTTAATAATTTGTTATTGTTGGTAAGAAAGGTAAATGATATTTACAATTTTTTTCTGGTAATCAGTCAATTTACCGAATACTCTTATTTCTAATTGCTTGTGTGTTAGTTCACTTGAGTTTAAAAAATATAATCAGTTTTTACCTGTACTCAACATACACAAAGTCCAACCTGCTGCAGGATACTCTCGAACTGCTATCTTTAATTTTCCTTATTTCCTTTATCCTCTGACATACTTCCCCTTTCTTGAGGACTTTGACATTTGGATTCTTTAATGTACACATGGACAGCATCCAACAACCTGGCTTTCACACCAGTGACCTTTACTGCCATTTCACATAAATCCCTCACTGTCACTGCCTGATTTTCATGATTGCGCAGACTGCTCTGTACAGGAGTCTTCTTTGGTCAACATGTCATCTCTCACGCCCCCACTGTCTGCATGTAATCCCTTATCTTTCTAATTTTCATCTGTTGCCATTCCCACCACCTGTGCTTTGCAGCCTTAGAGATGGGCACCAGTCCTTGATATTTCCATGTCCCCTGAGCCTATCAACCCCTCTGGACTTCACTTTTTTCCTGGGGTAGTTCAGACCATATATGTGACTGAACACCCTCAATTCCCAATCATGCCTGTCATCTGCCATACATACTCAGCATAAAACCCCCATATCAGCTCAAAATTAGCCTTTATAACTTCCAATCCCTGGATTCTGAGCATGTTGAAGGGGGAAAAATCAGTCTTATTGTGGATTGGAGCCTTTGCTGTCAGCTGGGCCCTCAACAGCCTTTGGCTGTCCCCCTCTCCTATTTCCTTGCTTGTGTTCAAACACTCTCTGCTCCTCAAACCCCTAACGAAACACAACTCATCTTTCTAGATGAAAAGGCCCATGTCATGACATCAGTAAAAAACCCTGAGATTTGAAATTCTCAGATGAGAGCAGCCACGTTTCCCCAACCTACACTTTTCTATATCTGCGTCTATCCATTCCTCCAGTTTCAGAAGGCAAGGTCTCTCTTATTCACGTTCAAGCTCATTTTCTGACATGTCTGGGCTTTTTCTATCAGTTATCAGATGTGCCACCTCGCCATCCCCCTTTCTGCTGGCTCTTTCTCCTAGGTTACGTACTATAGGCTCTCTCATCTAAAAGACAAAACCTTCCGTGGACGCACTGCACTAGTAATTTCCTCTCTCTCCTTCACTTCCCAGCCAAGCCTCTTGAAGCCATAGTCTAAACATGCCATGTCTGCTTCCTCATTTCCCACTTACCCAGTCCACTGCAGTCGGGCTACCATGCCCATCACTCCACTAAAATTTCTCTGGCCAACTTCACGGGTGATTTCTATATTACTAGATGCCAAGGGGAATTTAGTAGCTCTCTTAAGGCTACTCTTGGCTGTACTTGCTACTGTTGACTATCTTTGGGGATTCTCCTTTCCTTGTTTTTTCCATAATTCTATTTCTCTGTTTTATTTTATTTTGTTTGGTTGCTTTTGTTTTGTTTTGTTCTCTGCTGGGCTATGTATTCCCCATCACCTTTGTGGCCTCTTCTTTTTTTGACCTTCATTCTAACATAGGATCATTCCCAAGTTCTCTCTTTGGTTTCCTACTCCTCTCTCCCTTGGAAAATTCCATCCACTCTCATACTTTTAATTGTCACCTATAGACCAACAATTTCCACATCTATCTTCCAGCTCTGACCTCAATGCCAAGCATAACTTTTATAAAAGGGAACTCATCATTTTAATATCTCAAATCTCAGTTACCTCCTATGTTCCATGGCTTAATATAATGGCATCACATCCACACAGTCTTCCCAAAGACAGGAACTAAGCATCACTCTGCCTTCCTCGCTCTATCAATCCAATCCATCACCTGGTCCTTCCAATTTTGTCTCCTCAACATTTGTCAAATCCATTCTCCCCTTTCCCCTACCAGAACAATCTTACCTGGATTGTTTTATAGCTGGCTAATCCCTGCTTCCTGCTTCATTCTCCAACAAATCTTGCTTTTTGTTTTTTTTTTTTTTTGAGAAAGAATCTCACTCTGTTGCCCAGGTTAGAGTGCTGTGGCATCAGCCTAGCTCACAGCAACCTCAAACTCCTGGGCTCAAGCAATCCTCCTGCCTCAGCCTCCCGAGTAGCTGGGACGACAGGCATGTGCCACCATGCCCGGCTATTTTTTTTCTATATATTTTTAGCTGACCAATTAATTTCTTTATATTTTTAGTAGAGACAGGGTCTCGTTCTTGCTCAGGCTGGTTTCGAACTCCTGACCTTGAGCAATCCTCCCACCTCGGCCTCCCAGAGTGCTAGGATTACAGGCATGAGCCACTGCACCTGGCCCATTCTCCAGCAAATCTATCTTCACCTCTGCCACTGGAGTGATCTCTAAAAAACTCAGACCTGACTGTATCATACCCTGGGTTAAATCCCTTCAGTGGCTCCCTGCAATTTATGGTTAAACCCAAGATCCTTTTCATTGCATATAATGTCCTCTGTGACCTTCCTCCATCCTACTGCTCCTGCCTCATGTGTTGCCATTCAATATTATATATTCTTGTTCTAGTAATATTAATTGGTTTAGGCTGTTTTTTTCTGGTTAGAATGATTTCTGTCTTTTGGGGGGGAGGAGGGAACTAACTCCTATTCCTCCCTCAAAACTTCTCTCAGATATCATCATTTACTCTAAGACACCTTCACTCAATCCCCACACTGGGCTAGTTTCTTCCCCACTACTCTCTTAAAATGGTCTGTTCATATTCTCATTTATCACAATAGATGTAAATTCATACTTAATGTCATATTAAGATATTGCTCAAATTATAATGAAATCTGTCCTAATGATCTTGAGGGCAGGGTTCATGCCTAATATAGCTTAATATCCTATACCATAGTATAGTGCCTAAAAATAGTCCTCAAAAAATGTGCATGCAATTATTGATATAAATATAAGTACTTTAATGAACACAGAGTACATTAAAAATGCTAGTATAATTATTTTTCATTTGTTTGAACACACTCTGGGAAACAATGTTAGTATAATTATTAAGTTGAAGTGAGAAACTAATATCACCTAGTTATTCCCCAATTTCATTTCTAAATTAAAAGGCTTTTTAACTTAAAATTGTACTGTGTATTCAAGTAC
>CAUYMX010068141.1:0-57706 GCA_963573855.1 Lepilemur septentrionalis | reverse complement strand
CTAGCTCACAGCAACCTCAAACTCCTGGGCTCAAGCGATCCTTCTGCCTCAGCCTCCCAAGTAGCTGGGACTACAGGCCTATGCCACCACCACGCCTGGCTATTATTTTCTATATATTTTTAGTTGGCCAATTAATTTCTTTCTATTTTTTAGTAGAGTCGGGGTCTTACTCTTGCTCAGGCTGCTCCCGAACTCGTGACCTTGAGCGATCCTCCTGCCTTGGCCTCCCCGAGTGCTAGGATTACAGGCGTGAGCCACCGCGCCCGGCCTTTGAGTTTATTCTTATAAGGTGCTAGTCAGAGAAGCCAGACTTATCCAAAAAAGTAAAAAAAGATGTTCTCTTTCAGAATCTTTCTGGAAATACAAGTATTAATAAACAGATTTACAAACAAATATTAGAGTTTGGGGTTTTTTTTGAATACTGAAGAAGAATGGATTTTTGCCATTTTTATTGGTATCTATTGCTGTACATGTTTATTTACTCCTTTAGATTTTTATTTTGATATTTTTTTAAAATCTATTTTAAGGTCCCAGAACTAAGAAAATCCCTGTGGAGTTTCAAAATAAATTAATGATGTAGATTCTATCTTCTGGAATCTCATAATTTGGTTAGAGAGAGCCTTTGTGTTGCACAAATCTACAAGATGACAACCCAGTGTTCTACCGTGGGAACATCAGTCTGCCCAGGAAGGGACAAGGGTCCTTGTTAAAGTATGCTGCTTGACAAGGCACTTAACTTTTGCCAAGTCACTTATCTGAGCTTCTATTTCCTCACTGTTAATGTTCCTTTGATCTCTGAAATCCTGTGAAAATCAATTCCAAGGACAGAAATATCAGTTGGCTGGGTTTGTTTCTGGGAAGACTTCACAATAATTGTGTTTTCTTTAAGATATCTCTAAAGCAAAGTTCAGCCTCGCTTTTTAGGGAGAAGGCTTCCCTTGATACATAGTATGTGGCATTGTTTTTTTCACAGGGCAGTGATCTGCACAAGTCAGGAAGAATTTTCACGCAGTTATAGGTCCCAGGCTGAAAAAGTTTAAAAAGCCCTTTCTTTCCTGAACCTGGATGTATGCCTTTTTGAATGATTCCATTTTATTTGATCAGTTTCCTGATTTATACTTCTACTGTGGAAATGGTTCTTTTCTGGCGTTTTTCACTCTTTTCTTTAACAAAATTAAGCAGGAAGTAACTTGAAAGTACATTCTTAAGTGTCACAGTTGGGGAAACACTTGAGTTTGTGTTCTGTTTACTGCACCATTGACTTTTAAAAAAAATCTTGGAAATATGTGGAATCCTCATGTTGGGCGTGTTTCTCCAAAAGGGGAAAGACATTTTTCTGTAAACTATAATTTTTTTAAAACCTAAAAGTAATTGCAACATTTTTACTTAGTTCTTTTTTTTTTCTTTATAGATGGGGGTTTCACTACATTGCCCAGGCTGGCCTCAACCTCCTGGGCTCAAGCAATCCTGCCTCAGCCTCCTGAGTAGCTGGGGTTATAGGCGTGTGCCACCGTTCCCGGCTGTTTTACTTAGTTCGTAAAGAATTTAAGTGGAATAGGATAATGAATGAAATTTAATAATTCGCCTACCTTTTCCTCATGTCATTTGTTTGTGAGTCTTTATCAATGAAAAGTGCTACACTGGAGTTGGCAAATCAGATTCTTCACGCGAAGACTCTTTCTATTTGCGCTCACCTTCTGTCTGCCTTTCCAAGACAGATTTAGGAAGAAGCGATAGCTCTCTGAGAACAACGTGGACAGCCTGAAAACTGGTTATAACCACACTAAAATAAGGTTAATATTTGACATAATTCAATGAAGGAAAATGCTTGGTCTTTGGCAGAAACCCTGGAGGAAGACTATTTGATAAAGGATAAGTCCAAAACAAGTTATTGCTTAAAATCTAGCCTGTGGTCATGGGAAAATGTAAACCTTTTGGTTGTTGTGTTTTTATTTCTATCGTACTTACCACCACAGCGTCTAAGTGAAGCAATGGGAATGGCTATGCTCGTTTGCCTGCTATGTCAGGTAGTGAAGTTTTAATGATCCACTATATTCACAGAGTGTTCAGGGCGAAGTCAAGTTTGTGCTTTGGAACCCTGTTTTCACTGGCCGTTACTGGAAGCAGCTGGCTTGAGGTGGCCGGTTTTCAGATACTGTTGATTTCTGTTTTAATGTCGTTGGCTTGAAATAGATTGAGAATAGTTACTCTTAAACCTGCAAATTCTGAACATCAGATTTCTAGTTAGTTCAAGACATTTCCCCGTGATGTATGATATGAATCCATTTAGTACGATTTAAGCAAGGGAGCGCTGTTGTATGAACAAAAATGTTTTGTTGCCTATTGTGAAGTAATTTTTCCTGAACTATAGCATCAGGAAACGCGGAATACATTTTTCAATGCATTGGTTCAATGCAGAATTGCAAGTCTTTTGACAGTGTAGCCTGATTTTTATTGTTGTGGTCATGTTGCTTTTAAAAATATGATTTAATAAGGGATTAAATTAAAAGGATTTCGTTGCCAGTTCTGCAGGTCTAACAAACAGTGCAGCATATGTCAGCTGCTTAGTCCGATTTCCTTTAGAGGTCCCTTTTTGCCACTTTTAAGAGAAGTGGCTAAGAGCGTGAGATCTAGAATCAAGCTGCCTGGCTTCACCTCTGTTTATAAGCTGTGTGATTTGGGGCAAGTTTCTTAATTTACCTGAGCCTCAGTCTCATCATTTCTAAAATGGAAAAACAATACCCTCTCTCTGGTAACATTGCTTACATAAAATATCTAAGTGTTTACAATAGCGTTTAGCACACAGCAAGTCCCTAATAGGAATTGCTAGTTTGTGACTATTGCTGTTACTGTTCTTGTGATATTAGACTGCGATGAGTGTACATGTTTGGGCTTTATGTTACTGACTCCTAAAGTCAGGGGTTGTTTCTTAGAATTCATAGAAACTACCACAGCGCTTGGCACAAGATAAGCACTTGATAAATATTTTTGGAATGAATAAGTGAGTGTATGAATGGAGTATCAGATTGGCTGTGATCTGTTTTTGAAGGGAAAAAAAGATAAAACTGATGTTGAGTTCTTGTAGGAAACAAAGGTAGATAGGAGGCAGAGTATATAACTCAGTCTCTAAGCCGAAAATAAAAGTAGAATGTCCCTCTCACCCCCATCAATGAGTGCTTAGTTGTAATTTGTATACAACCATATTAATATACTACATACATTGCGGATCATGTACGATAGTAGACCATACAGACTGCTCTTCATAAACACATACAGTTCTGTGTCACATGGCCTCCTCTGAATTATTTTTGTGTTGTATTTTTGCTGCTGCTTCATGTGTATTGGTCATTATTTGTCCATTTGGAATGATTGCAAAGCACCTGAGGATCCGGATCCTGATTTTGACCCCTGCATAGACTCCCTCTCCCACCCAGGACCCAGGGCCGGGTCCAGAAGGGCACTTATTCTATTGCCTTCTGTCTGTACAGACCCTGCTGACGCTTATCCCAAATGATAGGGCCCTATACTGTCAGTATATTTTACAGGCTGTTGTATTATTTAAAACAGGAAATCTGGTGTTGAATTTTTAGTATTATAATACTCAGAAAGGTGGTATATACCTCCTCTTCCCCTTCCCCACTACTGGTGTTTGTAGAGGTTGAGGGTGGGTACCCCAGTTGCTATCCCAAAAGGATGGGCCTGGTAGGAGCTTAGAAAGCACTGTCTGGTTTTCTTTTTGCTCATTGATTACACTTATGCTCGTTTGAATGCAGAAAAATATATATATGATTTGACTGATGCATATTAAAATAACTTTTAAAAATGTTAATGATAAGCAGTGAGTAATTACCTAAATTAGTAGATAATGGACGGTAAAGTTTTAAAGAAGCTGAAGCAACATAGTAAAATATATAAATACATAAACAATGAAATTTTTTGTAGTCTTGTAACGACAGATAAAATAGGCACGTAAAAAACTTACTCAAATGCGTTACACCAGGTATTGTATAAACAATTTCAATAGAAATTAGTTCTTGTTGCCATTTGAGAAATTTAGTTACTAAAGAAATTAGTTTTTGTATGAGAATCAAGTATTAGATACTGACTGAGTGCCCACTTGTGGAAGGCATTTTGGGGGCGGTAAAGATGAATGACACCCTCATTTCTGTCCTCAGGAATTTACACTGTAGTAGGAAGACATGTCTATGAATAACTATAAATATGCTTCCGAAGGGGCAGATAAAGTACAAGGGGATTTCAGAGTGCTGAAAAATGCCTTTCGTCTGGGAGGCTCATGGGTCATTTTATCGAGCAGGTACATTTTGAATTCTGCCTTGACAAAAAGAGAAGATTTTGAGGGAACTGAGAAAATTTAGAAGTACTGTAAAGAAAAAGATGTACGATACGTGTAATTGATTCAAGGCTGGAGCATATTTAAGAGTTTATTTCAGCAACACTCGGAACTGAATTGTGACCCTTTTTTGGTTCGTTACTGGGAAAACTAAGGAGGCCAGTTATTTGCTATCATTTTAGAGTCTTTTTTTTTTTTTATTGGGGGAAAACTACAAAGCATTTACAGTACAATGTTTACGGTCACAATTTGTAGTGAGCTGATTTCCCAAAATATGTTACCACTCAAGTTGACTTATCTTGTTACATTCAAAAACCTACTCTGTCAAAGTAGTCCATAGAGTACAAACATAGTGCTCCAACTGTATCTACGTACCACCAACACTCCATTTTAAGTGTACAACTAAATGATTTTCAGTGAATTTACCGAGGTGTACAGTTAATCACATGAATCAGTTTTTGAGGAGCGAACACTGGGGAATTGGGGGGTGGGGGTAGACCCAAGTCTGAGTGACGTGGGGGGACACTGTGGAGGGGTGGGATATGCTTGAAAAGTAGTGGGGGAGCGGAATTAGGGGTCTCAATAGGGGAAAGGAATTCCTCACTCACAGTTTTATCTGCCTTCTTTGTTACTGCCCAAAACCTTGCAGTCATCCTTGAGTGTTCCTTTACTTATACCCCATATGCAATTAATCTGTAATTTCTATTGGCAGTAGCTTTAAAACATAGTCAGAATCCAGCCACTTCTCACCACATGCGCTCTGTTTCATCTTTATCCAAGTCACCATTCTCCTTCACCTAGATTATTGTAATAGCCTCCAAATTGGTCCCTTTTATTACTGCTTTGATCTCCTATAGCCTATTTTCAACATACAAGCCAATATGAAGCTATTAAAATGTTAAGTCATAGCCTACTAGTTTGTTCAGAACACTAATGTGTCTCCATTTTACTCAAAATCTCGGTCTTTACTACAGCTTATGAATCCCTTTATAGCTTTCTCTCTTTTTCTCCTATTACTTTCTCCCTGCTTACTCTGTTCCAATTGGCACCATCTCCTTGCTGGTTCTAGAACATTCCAAATACAGTCCCGCCTCAGGATTTTTTTCACTCTTTGTTTTCTCTTCCTCAAATGTTCTTCAACCTGAGAACCACATGACATTTGAGTCCCTTATTAATGGGAACTATTTTGATGTATTAGTTGTTATTGTTGCACAACAATATTATTAAAAAATTAACTACTTAAGAAAAATACATTTATTTTCTCACACTTTCTGTCAGTCAGGAGTCCAGGCATGGTTTTTGCTGGTCCTATGCAAGCCTGAAATCAAGCAGCCAGAGCTGTGGTCACATCTGAGCTTGACTGGGGAAGGATCTATTTCCTGACTCACATGGGTGTGGCATCATTCAGTTCTTCATGAGATTGGAGTGAGAGCCTCAGATTTTGGCTGGAGTTTGCCTTCAGCTCCCTGACACATGAACTTTTCCAACATGGTCATTTTCTTATTCAAAGCCATAAAAGGAAAGGCATTACTATCATAAATAATGTGATTACATCCTGCAGCCTTCACCCTAATCTATTTGATATAAACAAGTCACAGGAGCCACCTAGACTTAAAATAAGGGAATATCACATGGACATGAATAGCAGAAAGGTAGGGATGATGGAGACCATTTCAGAATTTCCCCATCATGCTTGACCACCCTATTTAATATTGTAACCACCTTGAGTTACTAACCCTTCTCATCCTTTTCTAGTTTGTTTTCTCCACAATACTTACCAACTTCTAACATACTGTCTAATTTATTTTTTCATTGTAATTATTGTGGATGAAAGACTTTTCACCATTGCATGGGAATCAGATCTTCAATTAAATTCCTGGCTCTCTTCCCCCCCCCCCAAAAAAAACACTAAAGACATTGTCAACTGTGTTATGAAGTACTATTGCTCATGCTAATAATTACCCTTGATTGATAAATTCCATGAGAATGGGAGGAACTGTGAATGAACTATAGATTAGATACTTGATAAGGATATCATATCATAACTATTATATCATAGTTATAAGACAACATTTAGATAAGCTGAATGTCCCTTGCAAGGGGCACTGAAAGTTATGCCTTTGGAATTATTAAAGGCAACGTTAACTTCTGTGGGGCAGATCTGTGCTGGCCAGCAGTTCTTGCACCTGCCCCACTTGGGCGTTATGTCCTTACACCCGTCTGCTACAGGGCGTCTACACCGGGAGGAATGTCTGATACTGCCCTTCTAAAGAGTTTTGGTTTCTGCCCTATATTTTTCTGTATAGACTGGGTCATCCATTGAATCTGAATGTTTAGTAGAGACCAAAAAGACCCCAGATAAGCTTTATAATTATTTTCTGTATCTCTTTTTGGAACATTTAACTCCACAAAGGCAAGGACTTTTGATTGTTTTGTTCCCCAGTGGTGCTGGCAATACCACCTCCTCCTTTTGTGATCTAGTCTAGGGATGTGGTTGTTTCCTTTCTAGATTGACGCACTCTCCCCCGTTTAGCTTCTGAACTCTTTTATCACGGATAGAACAAACGTCCTTCACTAAATTATCTTTGTTTAAATTACCCAAGATAGTTTTCATTTTCTTTGTTGGTTCCTGATTGTTACAAACGCCCAGTCTCTGATTAAGTTCAAGATCCCAAATCTCTATGAGAGAGAATTTAATTTGCTCACATTTGGTCAAGTATACACTCCTGAATTTGTGAGCTATGGACAGAGAAACAGGGCCAGGTACTAAGGGTGTAACTGATGGGAGCAGCAATGTGCTATCCCACCAAAAGAGACAGCATTATGAACTGGCTGGAATAGCTAATAGTCTAATTGCACTGTCAAATATAATATTAAAATAGTCAAGCAAAACAGGCCTGGATAAAAACACATAGGTATATATACGAATGAACTTTGTTGGTTCAGAAACAATTTTGGCCTGCTAAAACATTCAGATATAAATGTGTCACTCATCTCACTGGACTTTGTCTGTTTGGCCCTCGCATATAATTGAAGGGTGAATCATTTCAGATGTTTTCAAGTGGTTATTTCTAGAGTTTCTTCGACCTCAGATGTCTGTCTGCAAATCAATTCAGTGATATAAACCAGAGATGTGTGTTTTTCTTGTGTGTGTGTATGCATGTATGTGATGCAATTTCCATTTATGCTTATTTCCTTCTGAGCCTTCCACTTACTGGAATATGTTATCAAAGCATCAGACAGTCTAAATAATTCCTGGATGCTACCTGACTGTGGTTCTCCCCAGTACAAAGTAAACAGATCATAAATTTTCACAATTAACACATACTTTGCTACTTTACTATTATATACCTTAATTTTTCATGTGTATGAGTGTACTAGGATACTTTGTACAGTACTGAGAAAATGAATAAATTACCTATTTGACAACTAACTTGATCATTATGAAAAATTAATAAATTGTGATGGTCTAAAACAGGACTTCACAGATGTTCCCCAGGGATCACCTAGTGAATCCAAGGTTGGCCAATGAATATGAATACTGGGCTTTAGTTAATAACTTTACAAAATGTGGTAAATGAGCACAATTATATTAAATTGTTGAAGGCTTCGATTACACTTACTAAAAGATTGATGATAAATTCATGAGTGGAATGCAAGCACTTCACCTGTCTACTGATCTGGAATTAATACTGACAGATGCAACCTTGTGAAAGGCTGTTTATCAAAAGATAATTTCTAAGTCAGGATTTAAAACCTTTCTTTGGACATTTTCCTAAGACAAAATGTTATAAGTCTGAAGTTCTCAAGCTAAATTTTACAAACCACTGAACCTATGATACTAGGTCATAATTCTTTCCTGATTTCACATCTGGGTAAAACATTTTGAGAGAAGAAAGTTTCCTACCCTTCTCCCAGACATGAGTGTAGCTTTAGGAAATTTAGGGCAACACATAGATGTACCTTATCTCTCACATCTTACCACCTCCTTTCTGGTCCTTCTTCATATCCCTATAACTCTTTTTCTACATATGCACTTTCTTACTAATTGAAGTCTTTCTCTAGCACATTCTGTTCAGGCCTGCCTTCAACTGAGAATGGTTTTTCATGGAAAAGAGTGTCGTACTTTAGAATTACCTTTTTAAATGTCCTTTTACCCTGAATTAAAAAAATCACTTTTTTCAACACAACATACATGGGCTAGCAGAAAACAATGACAAATTAAAGTATTGTACAGTCTAAATAACAAAATATCTTTGCATCTTTCTATAGATATTCTAGCCTTAGGAAATCCTTATTAATTCAAGTAATGCTACCCTCAAATCTATATTATTCCTTTTCCTTCTTTCTTCACCTTTGTACAAGAATATTCTACACTCTCTGTCACCTATATCTTCACTCCTAAACCCACACTGCATTTGGCTGACTTTACTGGTATCCTATCATTTAATAGGATACCCATTAAGTGGGATATAACTTTCCCATTGCTAAATTCAGTGGCCATTACTCAGCTCTTGACATGATTTTTCTGAATATTTTTGGACAGTTAAATACTAACTCTTTCTGGAAAACAAAATTTCTACTTTCTTGGTTTCTGTGGCACCTAATGCTCATCCTAGTTCTCTGGCCAATTGTTCATAGTCTTGTACACAAGTCTTCATAGTCTTGTAGGTTCCTTGGTATCCTGAAATGTTTTGTCTTAAATGTTGGAAAAAATGCTCTTTAATACTTTCATTAAAGTCAGTTTTCCATTGAGGATGCACATAGGTGTATCCGACCTTGTTGTTAAAGACCTTAAAGTCTAATGAAGAAGTCAGAGAAGTAAAACATGATATTTTAATGTAGTGTGGTTATTGTCATCATAGACACTAGATTATCTAGTTGTCCCATTACTTAAACTTCTTTAAAGATGATGCACTTTTGCAAGCCAAGACTCCTGAGGATAGCAGAGTAAACTTCTGGTGGCGTCTGCCTACACATTCCCACCATTTCCCGTCACTTCTCCGAATGCAGCCTCCGTTGTGGCCCATAGGTAGCCATGAAACAGTACGTGTCTTGTTGCAGCACTCTCAAGTTCGGTGTTATGACAAGTGTTATTAACTGTTTGGAGCGCTGATTCCCACTGAACCAAGTTCAGTGGCATCTCCAAAATTTCTACATTTGGCAGCTGGAAGCAAAAATCACAAGCTACCAGTTGGCCCTACAATAGTCTTTATGGGGTGGGAATTTTTCTAAACACAGCTATTTTCAATTGATGGAAATTGGCATTTACGTTGAAACTCCTTGCTATCCCCTTTCTAGGTAACCTTCTTTGCAATAAGTCTTTGCTGTAGCTTTCCACCTCTCCATGGACTCACTCTGGTTGTTCTCTTTACTGCTTCCTGTGTGTTCTGTGCTTCCCGTGTTCTTCATTCTAACTTATATTTAATGGCAAGAGAAATTTTATTTGTTTAATCCTCGGAAATAAATTATTTCCAGACTAGAATCTGAACTTAAAAAGAAAAAAAAATTACATATTTGCTGGACCATGGACTTAGTGACACTTCTTTATGGCGTGTTAAAAGTCTCCCTGTGCCCACGACAGCTAATGATTTTCCTGTCCATGGTTACATCAGCTACATTCATTCTTATGATTTCTTCAATTGGAAACATTTTTTTTACTCTGTTGCTTTTTAAGAATTCGACACTCTCCAGTTTCTCCAGGAAGTTTTCTTTGATCTTCCTTTCCCCTTAATCAGTTATCTCTCTAAGATAGGCATTCATCCTCTGTCCACTTTATGTATTCTGTGAGAGCAACTTTTGATCTGTCATTTATACGTCTGCCTCTACCACTGAACTCAATTTTGCATCTTTTATCTCCAGTGTCTTGTCTGGTTTGGCATATATGGAAATTTTATTCACTGAAGGAATGAATAATTAAATCTTTAAGTGATAGTATATAAAGTAATATAATAAAGTGCAAACATTTGATCATGTTGGGAAAAATTATTTTATTAATTTTCAGAATACATTCCTTTCCTATATTTGTGTTAACAATATATAGCCGTTATAATGCAAGTGTTTAAGTGTGTGTCTGTGTATGTTGAGGGGTTATTAGAATATGGCTTTCGTGGTGAATGACAATGGGGCAGTGGCTACTCATATGTATAAAAATCATGTTAACAAAATGTAACTCTAATTCAGAGAATAGCTGTGTTTTATCATAGTTAGCATTTTAACATTTGAAATTATAGTGAATTTTAAAGAAAATTATCTATTCAATAAAAGGATAAATAAAATGATATTCTGTTTTTAAATTTTTTATTTTTTTTTTATTTCAGCATATTACAGGGGTACAAATGTTTAGGTTACATATATTGCCTTTGCCCATGATAATATTCCACCTAAACAATACAAATGACATTTTTACTGCTTTCTAAAATCAGGATACATATAAGAATTTTTGGCAATAGTAATTTATCTCTAGATAGGAGAGATATGAGGACAGATTACATAGACTCTGGATTAAAATAAAGTTCTAAACCTACTCACTTATTCTCATCACCTTGAACAAGTTAACTGATCTCTCTTTGGCTCCCTTTCATCACCTTTAAAATAGAGATAATAATAGCACTTACCTCATAATTTTGTTTTGAGGAACAAACAGATAATTCATGTTAAGATTTAGCATTTCGCATACATTGTTCAATAAATATTAGTTACTGGTGTTAGAAGAATAAAAATGTAATCCAAAGTACGTAATTAATTTTCTTAGTAGAACCAGTGCTGTTAGATGAGTGTTCTGATAAATAAACTATTTCAAATACACATGATTCTTTCCTTAGGCAATAGAATTACACTGAATCAAGGCGTATGTGCCTGTTTTCAGGCTTTTGAAACACTTTGCTAAATTGTCTTCTCAAATAATTATTTCAATTTTTATTCTCACATGTGATATCTTTTCCTTATAAGTCATATTTTAATCTGTTTTTCTTTATATCAGTGAATTTGCCATTAAAAAAATGTTTATTTGCCCATGAAGAAGATTGAAACTGAGTGGTCAAAATGTTCAGGAGAAACCATGAGAATCATATCGTAGAAACCAAGGGGATAGAATTTCAAAAGGGGCGTTGTTACCAGTGGCAGATGCTTCAGAGAGGTCACATAAGCTAAGGTGGCAAGATGACCTGGGGACCATTGATGACATGCTCAGGAGGGGTTTAGAGGGATGATGGGAAATAGAGTTCTATTTGGGGCTGAGGCATCAATGGAAAGCCAGAAAGTAGGACGATGTCTATGGGATATGCTTTTTGGAACCTTAGCTTTCAAAGGGAGAAAAGAATGCTAGCTAGAAGGAGAACAAAAGGGGAAGTAGAGAGAATCTTAAACCTCCTTCAAGGTGAAATAGAAAGTGAGAAGCTCTAGGTTCAAGAAAGAAAGAAGGCATTTGATATGCAGCCAGGTATGTAATGAAGGAGTTGGATATTAGCTCTGAAGCACAGGGGAGAAATCATCAACTGAAGACCCCCTTACCATGGAAAGGAGAGATAACAAAGTAAAAATAGAAAGTATGGGGGGGGGGGTGTGTGCGTGTGTTTGTGTATGTTCAGGGAGTCTACAAGAATTCGAGGAAGTTCCATTTGATAGCTTCTCCCTTCTGTTGGAGAAGAATGCAGCAAAATTTTTTGAGTGAGAATAAACTTGAAGTCAATGCCAATTAACTCTAATGGGAATTTTTCTTTCAATTTACCTTATGAGGAATGTAAGAAACAGAATTTTGTCAGTAGTCATTCCCGCCAAAAGTCAATATATAAAACATCTTTTGGGAGCTGTTTTAATTAACAGCCATTCCCAGAAACAAATTTATTCATTAGTTGAACAAATTTCTATTGAGTACCTAATGCAGTGTGTTTGGTTTGGAAATGCTTATCTATTTTAACCACTCAAAGCTATTCTGTAAAACCAGTATCCTTGGAGAGCTATTTCTGGGATATGTAATCATTTTGGCATAAATCTTAATCCCTAAAAATGCAGTTTGAATTATTACATGATTTCTTTATCTTTAGTAAGAGAGGGTTTGTGATGAAACAGATGAGCCATTTAATGAGCTTTATAAAAAAAAAAAAAGCCCCCAGTGATGTATTCTAGGAAAATGCTTCTATTTTCCACAGTAAGACACTCCTTAATCATACTGGACAGTTTCATTGTATGTGCAATAGAGGAAATGAACAATGGAAATGTTTATGTAGTGTCTGATTGTCTGGGGATGATGATCTATAAGATGCAGACCTATTATTTAATGCTTTGGGGGATTCCCTTCTCTTCCTCCATTATTCCTTTAAGCTCTGGTTTCTGTACTAATCTTAGGGAGGAAAATACAAGTATTCATGTTATTTCTGGGTTGGCAAATTAGACTTGTACTTAAGAGTTAAATAATATTCTTAACTAACTAAAAATAAAGGTGGTTAAATTATCATGAGTAATCATTGTGGCATTTTCTCCCTTTTTAATAGAAAATAGTCCATAACTTAGGGCACTTAGGACATATATATGAAATCCTTCCAATTTTCAGGTTCTTGATTTTAGATTTTGCATATTTATGGTTCACAATACCTCTATGATAGCGATTTATTTTTACTGAGCCTCATGAGTTGCAGATTGTCTTGCCAAGTTGGGGAAAGATCAGAAGAAGGAAGGAAGGCTGAATACCATTTTATTCCCTGTTGAGCTAATTAGGAATCTAAGGCTAATTTAGAAGGCTACAAATCTCAGACTCCCTCTTAGTCACTTACACTAGCTCAGGCTCTAATTTAGACTATCATTAGCACTTTCAGATCAAAGGGTAAAACAGATATATTTGTAAGTCTCAGATCTCAGGGGTTTAAAATAAGAAAAGAAAAAGATAGGTTGGGAATCTCATGGAGTAAGAGAGTAGCAGCAAGGGAGAGCACCTTCCATTGTGGCCCAAGGAAAAGGAAACAAAGGATTTGTAATGGAATGTATCATATAACCTGGTCTACCAGAGGACCAGAACTTCCAAGTGATCTATAATATATTCTTATCCTGAGAGTTCACAGACCAATTTTCATTTTTAATTTTCTAGACTCTAAGATACTTTCTTTTATAGTCTAAGAATGAGATATATTGTTATTTTTAGGATAGAATACCAATTAAAATTGGTTGTATTTTCATGCCTTTAAGAATTAGTATAAACTTTATTGTATTTGATTAAGATAGGAAATGAACCCTGGTCTCATCATCAATCTATTTACAGCATTAAATCTTATTTGTACAGAATGAAAATATTCATTTTTGTGTGTTGATTTTTATTAACTTTTGTTCTAGAATATACCCTAATTGGGTGGTTGAGGGTGGGGTGGTGGTGTTTTGCAGTGCCCTTACTTCATAAACTATACAAAGTCAGGTGCGGGATAACAATGATAAACAATGGGTAGCCCTTGTTCTAGAAGGAATTAAAAAAAAAAAAAAAAATAAGGGAGAGAATGTTCATAAACAAATAATGATATAAGCTATTCTTTTTTTATACATGAACAAATTTTGAACATTATCAACCTGGTTCTAAAAAAACAAGTTGGTAGACAAAAGTAGATACTAAGAATGTTTATTCCCTCTCATATTTTATGTTTGATACCCTTCCAACTATTTCTTATGCAAATTTTAATAAATATGTCTATGTATTTTATTTCCCCTTCTTTTGCTATACACATGATAACCATTTGCCTCTCATACAAGGTTTTCTAGGAGTTCTCAACAAAATGCTTTTAGGAAGAGACAAAAGAGGAAAATTAACTTTAGCTCAGAAGAGTTGAGGGATGTTTCAAAGATAAGATTTTGTTTGATTTATGACCTGAAGTATGGAGACACAGGGGAGGAACATTCCATATAGGAGGAATATCAAAATCCTATAGGCAGGAAAGTGGAAATTCAGGGAATGATTAGAAAATACCAAGTGTTTGCCTGGACTATAAATGGAGGTAATAGTGGGAGACAAAACCAGATAAGTGGCTGAGGGGTAAGTAAGGAAATTTTTGCTTGTTGCAACCTTGAAACTTTACATGCTTTGAAAAAATATGTAAATTCTGTATTTTCGGCAATGGTGTATTTCTGAGTTTTGATGACTGCTAAAACCTCTTTATTTAACTAAACCATTATTGGCTTTTATATTACTACTTAAGATGTTTAAAATCCAATTTAACCTTAATTTGCGTGTTTTGACCACTGTGTAATGTCTCTCTTTGAAACTGTCCAGCCATGATCCTGCAAATGCATCTCAGCTTAGTGTCAAATGACATTTAAATTATCCATAGCTATCGGTCATGCAAAAACACTAGAAAAACAGAGGTTCTTACATATCCCAAACAGAGAATAAAATAGATGGATCTGGATTGATTTAACTTTTTGCTCTATCTTGGGGGGAAAGTCTAGCTCATAAGATTTCTGTGTAACCAGGGTGTATGAATATTAACCAGATGCTCTTCTGGGTATCCAGATGATATAATAATAGGATAGTCTAGAGAATAACACTGTAGCTGTTTAGCAGAACAAAGAAACATTGATAAATGTTTACCACCCAACTCTACTAAGAAATTCAGCTTGGATTTAATTTGAAGATATTCATTTTCCTGATGATTTGGATCTAGTGAATAGGATTATAAAAGCAATCCCATGAGATCTGATGTGTCTCTGCATATTAATATTAACGAAGGTTTTTTTTTAACTCTAAATCTCTATTTTGGAGAATATATACAATTACAAATATAAAATACTGGGATGGACTTTTGAAGTGGTATAAGCAATTCCTTTCAGTACTCCCATCCACATCGTCCCCCAAATCCCTACAAATAATGCTTGGCTTTTTTACTTAAAATATGTTCTACATCTTAGATTAATGACTCTGGTAAAATATTGTAGCAGCATCTATTACTATATATACATAATGTCATTTATTTCTATAATTTAGTAAATTATATCATGTTATTATTTTAATATAGCTAAGATAATAGGATTGCCAGGTGGCATTGTTTCTGGCCATTATTTTACATATTTATTTTATATTTTATACATTTGTACTATTATATGTTTTTCCCTGAAATTTTTCTACCCTACAAAAGGAAAGTGGTAGTCATGTAAATATTTAGGTCCTTCTTAATACTATCTCAGTTTTATTGATTACTCAGAGAAATGCTTAGGTTCTTTTATATGATATAGTTGCTAACTCAGTGGTTCAGTGATTGACTTAACTCTCTGTCTTGGTCTCTGGAGCTAAGATATGTCCAGGCTAGATATTGGATCTTTACAACCACCACTTAGCAGCTCAGCCTCATCAGTCTTTTGTAGTCTTCCTCCAGTATTTATTCTTAAGACTATTGTTATTACAAATTACTAAATGATAATTTGATTCCAAACATTGTAGTCAAAAAATAAATTAGATCCAATACCTGATTTTATCCCTATAACCCTATAATGTAAAATACTTGTCTCTGGACCAAATTAGGATTTGAATCCAGTTCTCACTATCTATAAGATCCTTTTATGAACTAGATGATCTTTAAATCTCTCCTAATTTTTCTTGAGTCCAATAGATCATATGTAGTAAGTAGAATCCTAAAATGCCCATGCCCCATGATTTTCTGCCCTCATCTAAGGATTGTGGATGTGATAATATATCATACCTTGATTATGTGTGGCAAAGATGTATCTAAGCTTACTGATCAACTCATTTTGAATTACTCAAAAAAGAAGTATTTGGTTGGGCCTGCTCTTAAAAAACAAAGTTTTCTCTGGCTGGTAATAGAGAAAGAAGTCTCAGTGGTCTCAAAGTCTACAAGGGTAAAATGTGGCACACTTGTGAGCGGGAAGTTGGAGGGCGCGATCTGACAAGGAAAGTGGGCGTCCTCTGGAAGCCGACAGCCAGTAAGAGAACAGGCATCTCAGGCTCATAATCTTAAGGAACTGAAATCTTCTAAAGAACTAAGCTGGCTTGGAAGCCGATTCTTTCTTAGAGCCTGCTGATAAGAGGCCAGCCTGGCCTGTACCTTGATTTCAAGTTTGTTAAACCCCAAGCCAAGAACTCATCAGAGCCTACTTGGACTTCTAAATTACAAAATTATGTAACTATGAATGGGTGTTTTTTTTTTTTTTTTAGGCCATTAAATTTGTGGCATTTTGTTACACAGCAGTAGAAAACCAAAATACCATAATTTACCTCAATTTGAGAAGCTGGATTCTTTTCTTATTACATAGCAGGTGCCCTATTTCTCCTGTACTTTCCAAATTCCTTCTTGTCCCCCCAATCTGGACATTCATATTTCAGACTATAAATAGCTTGCTGCTCTATGTTCCTCCTACCAGTAGCCTCTCCAGTGAAGTCCCTAAAAGAAAGCAATGTATAGAGGACAAAGGAAGAATAGGGAGCAATTTACCCATAGTTGGGATTTGGTTCTCAAAGCCTTGCTTAGCAGGAACAATATGGCATCAGAAGGAGCTTATCTCTGGTGGTAGATACGCTGATTGCATAATTCTGTAACTGGCCAAAATATTTTTTATCTCCATTTGCCTATCTCTAGGCCAACTTCCAAACCTTAGTCCTCTTTATATCTCTCTGATGATGAACAAAGACGAGTCCAAAGAAAATCATGAAGAAGGATGGAGAAAGGGAAGAAAAGAAAAAAGGAAAAGAAAGAAAGACTAGTTTACTAAGATCTAGACCAGCACCAGCTATCTCCTTGGAGTGGTTTTGGTGCAATGAGACAATAGTCATGAGAACAACTCTCTAGGTAGAGTCAGCCTAGGTCCCTCTGCTGGCCTGAAGTCCATAAAAGTATTGAAAACTGAATCCAAATTACTTTTCTGTATCCTCATTAAATAATAATGGGACAAACATGCTTTCATTCCTGTCTCTATATTAAACAATATTGAGAAAAAGAAAAAGTAACATTTCTTCCAGGATATACTTACTCCTGGTGGTAAGATTGTAAACCAAATCGAATAGTTTATTTACCAAGACTAATCTTTGTTTATTAAGGCTCACTTCCAATCCTAAACCATGCCCACTAATCCAAAACTGTAATTTTACATGAGATTACTCAATATCAATTAGCTCTCTGCCTTTACAGACTCACATTAAAATCACCTGCCCCAGGCCATAAAACCCAGAAATATCCTCCTCTGATTTGTATCTTTGTAGACATTACTAAGGGTCTTATGTTTCACTTTCCTGAGGTACATCTGATAAACTTAGTTTTGCATGACCAACAGATTTTCCTGATGATCGTTTTGAGGGAACTCACAGTCAACAGATAAAAGGAAATTCTAAGGATATATTCAATATCTTCATCTTTGACCTATCATGTCGGTGGTCTACCATTTTTTAGGATGGAGGGAAGGGTGTAGCAAAGTCAACAGAAAGGAAGCTTGCTTTCCCATAGAAGTTTTGATTGCCTAAAAACTGTCTGCTCTGCAACTTCCCTCGTCTTTTTTGGGTGATAGATGTTACCATGTTGGCTTGATCAGTCAGACCAAAGTGAGCACATCGTATCTCTGGGTATTCACCTTTCCCGATGGGGACTGACTTTCCCTAATAGATTATTTCTTCTTTTGGTAACATGTATTCAATATGGTAATGAATTGAATCTCCTTGAAATCTAGATCCAGCTGATATGATGAAAAAATGTGTTTAATGCATGGAGGAAGACAGTTCAACATTTGCTTTCACTACGTACAAGTTCTGTAGCCTAAAGATATTAACTCTACTGAACTAGTTTTCTCATTTGGGAGAAAAAAAAATCACATGAATGTTTTGAGAACTAAATATTTAAAAAAATTTTTAAAACATCATTTAAACCTTCTTTCATGGGTCTAAACATATCGCAGGTGTTCAGAAATTATTGGTATGGCTTTGTTTATTCCTTTCCTTTAATAATGTCTAGATCTCTGAAATTTGCCCTGTAAATTATATTTTTAACCAAGCAGCTTCTGTATATATTAGAAATATGGAATATGAGAGATACAATGATTTTAAAAATTATTAAAAGACGATATTTATATTATATGACATTTCTTTCAAGTTGATTGTGCTTTTCAGCCTTAAGAAAGACTACATCATACCCATCTACACGAATAAAAAACACATTGGGTCTGCCTTTATCTCTGCACCTAGGCCCAAGTGGCAGCCTACATGTAGAAAAGAAAGAAAATCATAGAAGTGAAATTGTTATGACATACCTGACTGAGATAGAAAAATGTGTCCTAACAAAAGTTTTATCTCTCTTAACTTTTGTCAGATGAAAAATGGACACTAAGGAGAGTCATCAGATAATATGCAGAAGCTCAACTGAATTTAAATTTCAGATACACAACTATTTTTAATACAACTATGTCCCAATATTACATAATTATACTAATAAACATTACATACTTACACTAAAAACATTTATTATTTATCTGAAATTCAAATTTAACTAGTTGTCCTGTATTTTTATTTGTTAAATATGGCAACCCTAACATGAAGCAACTTGGCATACTAGGTATTTAGCATATATTTAATAAATAGAAGTACAGATGTTTATTTCATTACATTATCCTTTTAATGTAGCTTGATTGTCTGTTAAGAAAAAGCATGTCTGCCTTTTCAAAGTTTCTATTGGCAGCCACAATTTTTGTTTCATTGTGAGTTAAAACAACAACAAAAAGTAAAGCAACAGATATTTTCAAGGGAAAACGTTAGTTTCAAAATGCCTGGGTGAGGAAATGCACATATGGAAACAGCCTGTTCTTACATGTCCTAGCCAAAACTATAAGGTTTGCCCTTAATGCTAAAAACGTTGAGGCTCATAAACAGTGTTCTTCAGGTCAATATCCTGTTGCAAAAGTACACCTACATACTTTTAACATGTAGGTGTATGTATTAAATGTACATAATAAGAAACACCTATATAGAGTTAATTGATAGCAAGTTAAATTATTTGTAAAACACCCTGATTAATTTGCAAATTATCCTGATTAAGGTTGCTTTAAATCCATATTAAAATGTCAACCTAAAAAAGATAAATTATGTGGCAGGCGTACTGCTTTCAAATAAAAGCACAATTGCTGTAGGGTTCTTTTAATAGATGTAGAGAACCATATTCCCCCACACACACAGTTGGACACTGAGGGGGGAATTACCTAACTTCAATACAGATTGCTATATACAGTAACATGACATTATTATTCTATTGTCTTCTTCAGCCTGACTTTACTATCCCTGGAGACTCTGGCCTAAGAAAATTGCTTAATATTTCATTATAGGGACTTCCAGATTGACCCATCTTCAATAAAAATCATCAGTAGACAATTTGTACCCTAAGATTTTTTTAAAATCGCTTGCTTCAAGTATCATTACCTAGCTGTTTCCATTGACCCTAGACTGTTGTATCTCGATCTTTACCCATGACATTTTATTGTGTAAAATTGATGTACTTTATTTAGAATAATAGAATGTAAAGTTGACAATTTTCTCTTAAGTTGTGTAATTTTTACTTTCTCCAATTCTCTGAAATACAGGCCTTTGAATTTCCTTCATTTTACACAGATATGATTTTAATGTATATAATCTCTTTTGCCTTTATGTTATAAATTATTTCTATAACATTTAAATCTACTCATTAATAAGATAAAAATTAAAGAACAATTTTTTAATTTGTTAAATTGATATATAATAGTTGTACCCATTTGGGGGTACATGTGATACTTGATACCTGTATACAATGTATAATGATGAAATCAGGATATTTGGATGATCCATCATCCCAAACATTCGTCTTTTCGTTGTGTTGAGAATATTACAATGCTTCTGTTCTAGCTATCTGGATGTATACAATAAATTATTGCTAACCATATTCTCCCTGCTGTGCTATTGAATGCTAGAGCTTATTGCTTCTACCTAGTTGTATTTTAGTTTCCCTGCACTCTCATATCCCACCTCCTGAAATAGGTTTTAAACAGTTTTATGTGGTCAGATTCTAAATGTAAATTATTCTATATGCAAGGAAAAAAAAAACTGTCTCTTGATCTAACCCACATATGTTATACAAGCATTGTCACAGAAATTTGATAAGATCTTAAATACCCACTAGATCTTTTGTTCCCCCACAAATGAAGAAGACACAGAGGAAGTGCAAAGAAAAGGAAGTTTGCATGATCTTGCTTTCCTTCATGTTACTTTCATCTGTTTTGGTAAAAATGTTTTTGAAAATTCTGACACAAGCCTGACCCTCCAGAGACTAAAGAACACACAACATGGTAGACACAGTTTCTCTACCCACACTTTCTGGATCTCAGCTGCTGCTTCTGGAAGCCACTTCCTGTTGTTCTCTTGCCACTGTCTGGTGTGAATATGTGCAAACACAGAGCTTCATAGCAAAATAATCTTTCGGGAAGTTCCAAGAGTTACAAGGCGAGTTTGAGGTTGATTTCACAATGGTTATAAAAGAAATGTGTCCAAAGGATCCTTCATTGCCTTAATAATAAAGATCTTGTCACTTTTTATAGTGGAGCTTGAATATTTTTTTTTCCTTAGGTGGTCTTTTCTTAGTTGATGAGATCATAGGTCGTGAGTGTGCTTGTCATGTCCTTCCATTTTGTTTTCACATAATCGTAGTGTCAGGCCAACTTTTGACCATCAGCTAGTAACTAGACTACAGTTTTTTGTTTGTTTTACATTAGGCAACTTCCAGTAGGTAATAGGAGAGCAACAACCCTAACTCTCTTCATTTTTAAATTATATCCCCCAAATCTCTTCATCTTTAAATTATGTATCCTCAACATATATCTTAGTTGTCATTGAAACTTCCAACTACGTCATCTGTGGCTGGCCCCCTTAAGGTATTGAATTACACACTTTAGTCCTGGAACTGATTATTGTCTCTCTACATATTTCTTAGATCCATGTCAAAGCTGGGATCTTGGAACAGCATTTTCACATCTAACATCTGATATAGATAGTTCCAGACAGAGATCTTTATCTTCCTTTGTCACACTTACCTAGCAACAGTTGTTTGGTTTTGTTCAACTGAGAGATTTGTTAATAAGCACATGATCCTTAGATGCCCCCCTTGAAAGACAAGAAAGTCCAACTTATAAACAGCATGTAAACATAGCATTTAGGAAGATCTATTAAGTGATATCTTACTACATGAAATCTTGTTAATTATTTCTAGACATAGTAGTATTATTATTCAACCACATCAAACTGGTAGAAATTTACCTTTTTCTTTAAGATCTTCAGAATTATTACCTTCAGTTAAGGAATCATGCCAATGTCTTTAAATCTTTATATATGAGTAATATTTTCCAATGTGTAACTTGAATTCCTTATGCTTGCCCCTCTTGCTCAGGAAATAGAGAACGGTATGTCATTTTCTTTTATTTAACATTTCTTTGTAGTGTTTGAAGGCTGTTACGAAGTTGCTCTTAAGGTCATACCCACTAATAACAGTGTTTTTTAAGAAACGTCAGTAAAGCACATCGAAAAATACGCCACCCTTGGTGAGGAATTTCTTTACAGTCTGCTGATTTATCCTTAAAAAAAAAAAAAAATGCAAATTTTGCAGTCTCAACCACAATATTGCCTTGTTTACCAGTTTGTTCCATGAAAGTAGTGTTTTGAATTACTTTCCAAAGTGAATTGCTTCCTTCTTCTAACCAAAGAGAGTTAAATTGAAAAAAAGTCACCAGTGTGGTTTCCGGGCATTTCAGCTGCATGTCCCCAAGGGTCTATAGCTATTGGTAGCTGCTGTAATCTCAATCTCTATGTTTCTTCTTTAGGATCTGATTTCCAAAACAATAATTAATTTTAGTCTCTAGAAAGAAAAACAACACAATGACTCATTCCTGATCATAGCTATACTAAAGGGAACCACTATTCTCCAGTCATTGTATTGGTGGTCTACGAATAACATCCAGTTTGAAGATAATTTTTAATTATGATGCTCATACCAAAATTACTCACTAGTGGGTAGATGAGGAAACCTTAAAGTTCAGTCTCAGTAGTTAGTTGATAAAACAAAGAGTTGAATTTCATTTTAGAAACAAAATGGAATATTAATTCACTCTATTCCTTCAATGGACAATTATTTATTATGCATTTGCCATTCTCCAGAAATTTTGCAAAATTCTGGGGATGAAACTACGATTAAAGCAAGGTCTTTGTCTTCATTAAGCAAAGAATGGGAAAGACAAACATATGTACATAAAATTTCAATACAACGAGAGTCATGTTTAGATATATGCATATATATTAATATTATAGATCGAGAGAGATTATAAAAGAAATATTAGATAAAATACATCAAAGAGCCTAAGTGTAAGTCTCAGAGGAAGATCTCTTTGAGCAGGAATTTGCATAATCCTTAGAAAGAAGAGGAGTCATTCAAGGTAGAAGAAATTTGTAGCAAATGGTGTGATATGCCCAGAGAACTGCAAGTGTCTCAGCATAACTAAACCACAAGGTAGGTGTGAAGGATAGGAAAAGATAAAGCTGAAAAAGTAGGGATGGGCCAGATCTTAGAAAGTTTGTGTTGTAAATCAGGTGTCTGAGCAAGTCTTTTATTTTTTTACTGCCTATCAACTGAGATTGTTTTTTACGTGTTTAAATAGTAGAAAAAAAGTCAAAAGAAGAATTATGTTTTGTGACACGTGACATATAAAATGATATAAAATTCAAATTTCAATGTACATAAACATGGGCTGAAACATAGCCACTCCCGTTTGTTTACATTGTCTATAGCTGCCTTAGTGCTATGACGGCAGAATTGAGTGGTTGTGACAGGGACCATATGGTCTGCAAAGCCTAAAATATTTACTATCTGGTCCTTTCCAGAAAAGTGTTGCCGACCCCTGCTATAGACTAAAGACTTTAAGGGTTCATGCTGTAACAGAAAAAAGAAGTGGATGGGTTTTAAAGGTGAAAGTGTCTCATTAGGAGCTGTTTTGTAAACTTATTCTCTTACATTGCATATTTTGAGAATAATTTGCATGTAGGCAAGACCAGCCTCCAGGAGAACTAAGCCATCAGCCGATAAACAAGTCAAGGTATCTTTGGACTTTTGCTGTGCTAGGAAGGTGAAGAAGCTGTAAAGGAAAATATGACTATCACCTTGGTAGAAATAGATGTTCACACAGAATAAGGTGCTTAGAGATGGCAAGGATACAGATAATAAAAATCAGTCTTTTTTTGAGAAAGGCAATGATAAACCTGAAATTGGAGAATTCAAGTTATGATTTATTTGATAAATATTGATTTGCCTATGGTCAAAAAAAATGAGTAGATGGAAGGACTAATTTTAATCCCCTTTCCAGAGGTTGTAGTTAGTGGTAAAGCTTCAGGTGATGATTTATTTTGAGCTTTCCTTCTCAGATATGTTTTAAAATTTCGTCAAATCCTTATGTTTGATCAGCATCATTTGAGATGTGCCCAAATACGCACTACGGCGATATATGTTCTGTGGGCTTTAATTGCTTGTTTGCTTCCAAATCCATTTTCCTAGCTTTTGCTTGCTTTACTCCATGTTGCAGGACTGAACCCTGCGAATTGCAGCAGTGGCTTCTAAACCCTCTGTCTTCCACCTAGTTTTGGCCACTCTGGGAAATTGATGGTTGAGAGGAAAGTAGAAGCCAGAAGATTCCCCGCTTCTTTTCTTGGGCAGCATCTTTAGTGGCGGCTGTATCTCCTTTGAGGTTTCAGCTCCTGTTGGAAATCTTCTCATGTGGTTCCAGTCCTGCTAAAACTTTGGCTCCCAAGCTCTGTAACCTCGTTCTACCTCCCTTAGGTCTCCCAACCTAGGTAGCAAAGGCTTCAAGCTATGCGTAATCTATTGCTATTATTAATCTCTAAATTAGCATCTTTGTCTCCTGTTGGCTCTTACGCTCTACTATAACTTTGTTCTTTGTATCATCTCCTTCTTTGCTCTTTTTATTTTTATTTTTTGACAGCCTTCTTGCAGAGATAATTACAAAAGATAATTACAACATCTTTAGTTGTTGTAAAATATACACAATGTGAAGTTTACCAATGTGATCATTTTTAAGTGTACAACTCAGCATCACTGAGTACATGTGCAATGCTACATAACCATCATGACTATCTATTTCCAAAACTTTTCAATCACCCAAAACAAAAACTCTATAGCCATTAAGCAGTAGCTCCCTATTCCCCCTCTGCAGCTGCCATGGCTTTTGTAACCGGTTTTCCTTATTCCAGTCACTCTCCCTGTATCCCTAAAGTGGGCTGTGTTTTATTGCCTGCATCTTGTCTGAGACACACTGTGATTCCAGCATGAGAATGTGGTCCCTTACACCCAGCCAGGCAAGTGTTTCCTATACAGGCTGTAGCTGGTAATGTAAACAGATACATCTTACGCTATAGATTTTAAAATGTTTTTCATAAAACTACTTAATAATAGTCCAAAACAAAAAAAGTAAAATGGACATGTAACAATCTATAGATTTCAAGGCTATTAATTCCCTTTCTCTTTCCCTGATGTCTCCAATTTTTCTCTTAGAATTCTTGTCTTGTTCTGGACAGTTGAATCAAAAATATGTGACTATTTCTCTAGAACAATAATCTGATTTTATTATATGATAGAAAACGTGGTATAAAATTCCATCTGTACCATCATTTGATATTTTATAATCTCTACTTACTCTTTGAAAGGCTTTGTTTATTTTACTCTTAGAACTTCTGTACTCTGCCTTCTCTTTCTTCCATCCTAAATTCCTTTCCTCCCAGTTGCTGTTGTTAGGTTAAACCAGATGGAATTTTTTATTTGGTTTTGTGTGTGTGCATGTGTATGTGAGTGTATGTGTGGTTTCCATGTTTAAAGTTAAATATTGGTATAATTGCTGTGTTTTAATAGAGTACTGAAGTGTTGAATTGTAATTGAGGCAATTTTGTCAGGTAAAACTTCCTTGATTCAGATTCTACTCATTGGCAGATGTTTTATTCATGGCTGTGTAGCACACATTATTTAAATCTTAGCATAGACATTCCAAGATATGAAGGCAGAAAACTCTTTCCTTCAGACAATATTTTGACATTCATTAACTGATCACTCCCAACTCTTCCCCGATCCTCTTGTCCATCAAGCTTGCAACAGTGCAAACCTCACATTGTTATACCTCATGTATTCTGATATGTTGATATGTGATTAAGGCAGTTTGATTTATTAAAAGAGAGAATTGGGAGAGGAAAAGTGGGGAGAGGGATAGAAGGGGGGAAAGAGTGAGTGTTAAATCTTTCACTTTGGTGAGCAGATGGGTAATGGAGAGAGGAGGGAAGGATGTTTTGCATTAAAGGTTAGTATGATAGTTGAGGAAAAGAAAGGAAAACATTCAGCAGGTGGGTGGATGAGAAATAAAAAATCAGTTTAGAAAACTTTTGAGAGAGCTTCAAAGCAAACATAATTATATGACAAATATGAATTTGGGGAGAAAGATGGAAAAATAGCATTTTAAAGAATATTTAAGTGCATTTATGTTTTCTGTGCATCGTCTCTCTTGGCATTTTTATAAGTGTTTGTAACTAATATATAAATTACTCTTCCATTATTTTTGATTGTCATATTCATGTTACTTTGGCCATAAAACCATACTATACCTGAGCCACACAGTTGCACAGCTTTTTGACAGTTATATATGAAAAGAGGTGCTAAGGAAAGAGAAGAAATAGGTGTTGAAAATCACATTATTTCATTTCACCCTGACAGAATCCTGCAAGAAAGGCAGCATTATCCTCACAGACAGTTTAGTGATGCCTAGAAGATCTATAATCTTATCCAGGTCTGAATGGCTCCACTAGAATTTGTTTTGCAAACTGAAATATACCTGTCAATTGACTAGGGTCATTCATTATGCTAAGCTGTTGAATAAACACTGATACACACTCTCTAAATTGGCATGATGTTTAACACCTCATTTTTATTGTAAAACAAACTGACACTATGCAATATGATGTGAAATTTGCATTATGTCAAATACAAAAGGGTACTTCAAGGGAAACTCATGGTATGGGAGGTACCAATTTGATCGATGCCTTCAGAGAGGTGGAGAATGTTGAGAACCAAGAAAGTGTATGTTGATTTACTACACTGCTGGAATGGTGAGAGATAAATGTGGAAGTAGAGTTCAACAAACTATCCTATTTATAGATTTTGGTTGTAAAACAAAAGGAAAAAAAGTTACTAGAAGTTAAACAAGCTTCTCAAAACAACGGAAGGTATCAAGATCATGTTCCTGTTCTATTGTTACCTGTTTGCCCTGCTATAACCATCAAACTGATATATTCAAGAATTACTGAGACGTTAATGAGAGCAGTCTATATTTTGTGATGCTCTTTAAAAACTCTCCTGATGGTGCTCTGAATTATAAATGAGTGAATATGGCTCATCATTATGATCCAGGACTCAGCTAAACTGGGAGAGAGACCTGAGCAGCACCGTATTGGCATAGCTGATTAAAGCACCAACCCAAAAATGAGAGTTAAACTTTTAATGGTGTGGTGATACAAACAGGAGTCTAATATGGGAGAAAATGGGGACTCCCCCGTTCCATTTTCCCTCATAGAATGACGTGCAGGTTGAGGGTCAAGGGGATGAGCACAGACATAAGGCTCTTCTCATTGTTGAGAGAGCCCTGAACAAAAGGCTCTGGCAGTTTTATGGACCTGGAGTGGGGAGAGAGCAAAGGGGAGAGGCCAGGAGTGAAAAGTACCGGGTACTTAGTTAGAGTGGGGAAAAGTGGTTTCAAGATTTCCGTCTCTCCCCTCCATAAGGAGGTTTCTGCAGAGGCACCTGAAAAAAGACCTCTCCGCACAAAGAGACTCAAGAATGAAGTTGCATGGACTAGACATGTAAGTATGTCAGAAAGCACGATCCACCAGGGGAAGCCAAGTCTTTTCCTGGAAATCCCTTTACAAACTGCCATGCACTGGATGTGCACCCAGTCTGGCATGAGGAGGGCAGCTTCCCCCATAAGACCTGCCAGGTCAAGGATCATAATTGCCTATGTCCAAACCTGAATAATTATACAAAGTTTTTTACCCAGAAGTTGAACTCCTCCATTGTCTTTACGTATAAACTTTTTGACCTTGAATTTTGCAGAGTAACAATAAGCTCATAATTGTAAGGGGGAATATATGAGCACTTTTCTACTCTTTCTTTGTAGAAAAGGACAACTTTTGTCTTTTTTCCTCCTTTTCTGTCACAAAATTCTCAAAACTTCTGTAGCCAGCCACCAATATGCTACTGCCGTTGCTGTTGCTTGTCCTTCTCCTCATCTTCCTTTTTTGCTTTCCTAGTCATTGTAGTCTTTTAATGAGGGCAAAATCATTTTAGAAAATTTGGCTTAAAATTTTGTTTGTGCCTATGTGTAGATACTTACTGTTTTAAGTGAGGAATTAATGTTAAGTCGTGTAAGTTATTAATTTGGGTTTAATGAATTAAAAATGAGAAATATGGCTTATATTTAACTATTGTTGGGAGTTACAAATTAACAATTGGAGGCACAATCTCAAAGTACCATGTATCAAAAGACCATTTCTAATTCTCTTTACAGGATGGTATCTAGTATATTTTGAATACTATCGTAGCAAAAATGTCATTAGAAGAGGTGAACCTCCCACTTTGTTTAGTTTGCAAGACCCACAAAGGTCCTGGTTCAAATAATGAGAATTTATATACTTTTTAAATTTTTCCATAATTCTTATAAAGGAATTTCTTATTTGAACTGAAAATAGGTGATTGTTTTGTAAAGTTGGCAAAATTCTCATCTTTTTAACCCTGTGCTCAAAACACTTTTCTGGGGGCTGTTTGGCATTTTGTTCTTCCTTTATTTTTGTGTTTTGGAAGAATTCAGGGGAATGTGTAGATGGAGAGAAGTTTCTAGTATAAATTAGTAAGAGAGTAGCAACACAAAAACTCCACCGTGTTGGGCATAGCCTTGATTTTCTTTTTTTACATTCCAACCATTAAAATTCACCTTTCCTCTTCAATATATTACCTATACTCGGATGAACACTGCATGAAGGAATTTCGTGGATTGAATATGTGCCATGTTTGCATGTAGTATCTCTGGTTGTAAACATGATAAAATTATCAATGAAACTCCCTAATTTGATCCTGAAGTGAAGGGATGTTGTCCAATGAATCATTTGTGTTTGTAGGAGGCAACGTCGTAGCTAATAGAGCAGGAATGGGACCCAGATGTTTTCTGAAAAGTTGGTTGCACTGGAGGCAGGGAGCATTACCTCAAGTGTAGGCGCCATATGGAAGTGAAGGTTGGAAACATCCCATTACAAGTCATATATCACTGAGCTGACAGCTAGAGTTTCAGCTTGTTTTTATTTAAATCATGAAAGCAGCTGCTCAGCTGTCTAGCTGTATTAAATTTAACCCCTTTTCCTGGCAATTGAATTCAGTAATTTATGCAATTTTGATTGGACCACTGCATAAATATCATTTGGAGAGCTTTTTACTTATTCTTGTCCCTTAAATTCACATCCAGATCCATGACTGGCTAATTTTTCTCCTGAATGAGAATGCTTACAGATAATGCACCTGGCTGAGTCTATTAAATCAAATCACAGAGGAATACTATAATTTCAGCTCTGGCAGATAATTACTATGGCAAAACATGAATAAATGCCAGATAGTTTTTTAAGGGATCATTTATATCTCTTGGTGTCTTTTACTTATTTTCCTTTAGTTATTTTGTTTTCTTCCTCCTTTTCTCTTAGTAACTCTCTCTTTCATTTTTCTGTCCTGCATGCATTTCCAATATGTGATTCTATCTAACTCTTAATATTTCATTTTATTCTTTTGTATCCTGGCTGTTTAGTTGACCTTTTCACAAGTATTCCTCCAGCGTGTTCTATTCAATCTTTTCTTACTTCTTCAATATGTCTCTTTTCCTCTTACTCTACCTTCCTTCAAACTCCTTTCCAGCTCTATAGCTTGCAGGGTTGTTTGTAATCACCTTTCCTTGAGCTCTATTTATCTTTTAGAATGTTCTGTGTCCTCTATAGTGTATTTTTGATCAACATTTGGAAGGTCTTCACCTCATGTTTTGACCACATGTGCCTCAAGCTACCCCTTAATGGAAGATACATTTTATCACTTGCCTACCAAAGTAGAGGCTTGGGCTGTTACCTCTTGGAAAAGTACTGACTTTACTTTCCTGTGGAAAGAAACACTGTGAAAAGAAACACAGGTTTCATCCTAAACAATAGGAGTGTTAAAAGGAAAATCTTTAAACAAATTAAAATTCGCAGATTTCATCTGAGCAAAGAAGGATTCATGAATCAGCCTGCACCCTGAACCAGGAGAGGCTCAGAGAGCTCCACCTAGTAACATGGGCAGGCAGTATTTATAGACAGAAAAAGGAAATGCCCACAAAAAGAGCTTGATTGGTTACAGCTTGGCATTGCCTTGTATGAACGTGATTAATGAGTTGGCGGCTGCGATTAGCTGAGATTCAGCTGTTTGTTATAAGAATATACTCTTTGTTAGACTTGCGATTGTCTACACACTAAATTGAGTTGCAGTTTGCTAATTGAAGTTTCAAAGTACAGAGGCAGCAATGTTAGGCCAAATTTAATATAATAAGAGAAACTGGTAAAAATAGAGATAACCTGGTTCTAGAAAAAAAGATGAAGTTAAAGAAGAGAATTTACATTTGTTGGGATTTTTCAGGTAATTACTCAGGTAATAACGTTCTTCCCTAACCCTAATCAAGAGTCCTTCCCTTTTCTCTGCAAGGCGATATTTTGTTTGGAGATATTTAGTCTGAGGGATGTGTTTCTTTTTTAAAAAATTGATTTTATAACGATGTTTCCTGTTAGGTTATTTTTCATGGATATGAAACTCTTCACAAAGTGACTTTAACAGTGAGTTCTATCTGTAATGATCAGGATCCACTGTTGTAACCCTAAAAATAATTGGACATTAAGGTTTGAGAGTAATTGAGAGTACCTGTAGGTGCCAAAATGATTTGCTATGGGTCAGTGAGCATGCTGACATTCTCCGGGACTGTTTTTTTCCAGGGCTAATAATAAAGTAAAGGTCTTATGCAGAGATAATATTTTTTCTCAAATGTCAGCTCTGCCTAAATAGAAATTCTGACTCCATATTTCCAGTCTTTAAAGACTGGAATACAACATGGCTCCATAAACTAAGTCATGTGATAGAACGTCAAGGATTATTTGTCAATGTGGGACTTGTAGAAAATCATGTTGCAATTAATGTTATATCTACTAGTAATATTTTCTCATTTAAAGTCAACACAGAAAGTCCTTCTCAGAATTGACACCGGAAAGAAATTGCCATCTCACAGTTTAACTGACTTTTCTAAGGTCATGTCTGACATGGCCAAACTACATGGAGTCCCTGTAATTCAGAAGCAAACTAGTTTTGTTACTATGTCCATCTTCTTGGTGAATTGGTCTAATTTTAGATATGCATCTAGTTCAGTGATATTTAAAATAAAGAGTGCATTATCAGACATAATGAAGACATAACCACAAAGCTCTGGTTTTTAAACGTCCTAGAGACCCAGGTTTGATAAGATTTTAGCCAATAAAATCTGTTGTGAGAAAAACTGGTTTTTATTAGGGCAGAGGATGAACAGGACTGAAGCAACTAAAACAAGGTTAGACTTTGGCCACATTTACACATGTGAACTATGTAATAGGAAACCACATAACATAATAGCAGCTGACTTGTCTCCTCTATTCATTCAATAATATTTATTTAAAAATGTACTATGAATCACATAGTGGACTCGGTACCTAGATGCACATATAAGAGGAGAATTAAAAAAAAATAACTATCAAGAAAAAAGTTAAGTTTCATAGAATGAATAGGAGAGTTTGGATCAATCAGTTTAACCAACATTTATATAATTAAGAAAATACTTTAAAACATTTACCACGTCTGTGCTTTGTCTTTCCTCAATATTTTATAAGCAAAGATATATTTATTTAATCATATGTCCAAAATCATAAGTTTTAATTTTGAGACAATATGAGTAAAAATCATAAAAGAAGCTGAATAATTTTAGCAGTTATCAAAAAAAAGGCCCAATTAAAGACATTAGGTTGTCTTCATCTCTCCGATTAACATATGCTTTTATAAATGGATAATTCCAAGATTGATGTGAATGTAATGAGATGGGCATTCTTTGATACTTCTGGGAGTATTATAAATTTTTACATGATTTTATATGGGGTTTTTGGCAGTATGTATTGAGAAATTTAAAATATTTGTAATCTTTGACATAATATTTCCAACCACAAAATCATATCATGAGAAAATATTAAGGTTAACTGAAGAACTGTACAGAGATTACCATCATTCCTAATTATTTATAAAGGCAAATTACTAGGAGCATATGGAATCCACTTGTAGGAGAATGGATTAAAATTGTGAGCATTCATGTAATGAAGCACTGGAAACACTACACAATCGTTAAGAATCTTGTCTTTGAAGAGTATATAATCACACAGAAAAATGTTCACTTTGTGTTAAATAAAAAATATACCAAGCTTACTGATTTTAACATGACATAATAACAAAAAAAAGAAACAGAAAGAAAAAAAAATGAAGGAAGTATACTAAATCTTAGTGATGTCTCTCCAAACCCTGGCTTCCAAGGTTAAATTAGAATATTTTTTTTTTTTTTTTTTGGATAATATTCCTACTGTGCGAAATTTCCACAATTAATGTGTATACTTTTATCACAAGTAAAAAATTAAACATTTTAAAAACCTCCCAATATTACTAGCTGTGTCATGTGATGCAAAAATAATTTTTTAAAATACCTGTAGATGGAGAGGGATCCTGTTACTCTGCGGTCCCCAACCCCAGTCCAGGATCTGCGGCTTGTTAGGGACGCGATAGCAAAGCTCTGCACTCCTCACTCCTGTGGAAAAATTGTCTTCCGTGAAACTTAGGAAGGTGTGTGTGGGGGGGGTGCAAAGCAGGAGATGAACAGCAGCAGGGCAAGCTAGGGAAGCGTCATCTGTATTTACAGTCATCCCAGCATCACCGCCTGATCTCCGCCTCCCCGCCCTTCCATGGAAAAATTATCTTCCATTAAACTGGTCCCTGGTGCCAAAAAGGTTGGGGACCGCTGCTGTTACTAGTACTGCCAAATTTGCTAATTGCTTTGATCCTATTCACAGCCCAAACCATATGTCATATTTCCTTTGGACAGTCCTGTAATTATGTAGAGGTAGGAAGGGAAAGTGGTGCCCAAACAGTAGAGGAGAATTTTCAAGCATAGAGAGTTCCCAGGCATGTGGTGCAAAGGAAGAAATATAAGACTTTTAGAGGTTGTATTAGTCAGTTTGAGCTGCTATAACAGACTATCATAGCCAAAGTGGCTTAAACAATAGAAATTTATTTCTCACAGTTCTGGAGGCTGAGAAGTCTAAGATCAAGGTGCCAGCACATCCAGTCTGGTGAGGGCTCACTTGCAGTATCTTTTTCTCATGAGGCCATTACTAAGCGGTCTTCTTCTCCTTGTGTCCTTCCATTGATGACAGCAGAGGGCCAGTAGAAGCAAGCTCTCTCCTCTCTCTTCCTATAAAGACACTAATCCCTTTCATGAGGTTTCCACCATCATGACCTCATTACTTCCTCCTATCACATCATCATCACTTGCTACCATCACATCATCGCATTGGAGGTTAGGATTTCAATGTTTGAATCGGTGGGGTTGGGGACAAACATGCAGCCCATAACCATAACCAAGGGCAAAGATTTGGCCTGAGTATACAGTTTCTAAGAAGAATGTAGCTCTACGAATCATTTTTACTTTTATTTGTCTTATTCTAGGACTCTTTGGAAATCTGTGTACAGGGAGATGCACCATACCTCCTTAGAAGGAGGTTTTCTCTGACTTCACTTAATTTAGATCTCTATTCATTCTATTTACCCAAACACAATAATAATAACTTGTCAACATAAATAAATGTTATGTATCAAAAGTTCACCAAAATAATATTTCAAATAGTAAAATTTCTATTTGTGAGCCTGATGGTGGGACTTCTCCAGCCATGTTTGTTTAGAGTAAATATTTTTAACACATTTCCCGTGAAGCTGATGATAAACAAACCATTTTAGAGATTTGCATATTTACAATTTAATTAATTCTTTTTAAGGAATCGATTAATTGTGTTTATGAAAATAATTCAAATGACAGTGTTGTTCCTCTAATATTAAATGTAGTCATAATTATAGTAAACTTTAAATGGATGGGACAGGTATTAATAAAGATATAATGAAAAAATGAGCTTCAGGGAAAAATTACGCATTGTCTAGACTCTAGAGAAGACCTCTTCCAGAACCAGAGTCTTATTTTATGGAAGTTATTTTACAACTCTATAAATTACAGATAACTGATAGCAATGTAAAATACTTCTTATATGTAGACATGTAAATTCTGTCCTGTCTAGACTTACCCACCCCTCAGAAAAAATAATTTGCTTCTCAGTGGACATTTATTTTAATATTCTATTAGCATGTCTGTTCTTCATAATTTCTTTTGAACAAGTTATAACATCTACCTAGTTTCCTCATGGAATAGAATCTTTAGCAAATGTTCATTCTTATATCTACATCAGAATCACTTTTTAATGAAAATTTTATTTTTATAAGGAGAAAGTAGTTTTAAGAAAATGTAATGATATCACTGAAACTTCAATTTACCAAAAATTGTATCTGTTGACTATCATATATTCATAATGATGGCATTTCTAGTAACTCTTATTATTAATACTAAATTGAACAACAATAATGATCAAATCATAAATACCAATTACTGTAGCATTTTGGATTTTCTTTACATCTTGTAGGACTTGGAGAAAACTAAACTTGAATATTTTCTTTAAATTGCCTTTTGGTCACTCATTTAAAATTTGTGAAGTTATTGGATTCTAATATTATGCTTTATCTGTGCTTATAAAGTCTTAAAGTGGTGTTTGAATTGAATGTAAAATTTAACCAAATGCAGTGCTTTATTGTTGAGTATATCCAGGTCTCACACAGACACACACACACACACACACACACACATGCATACACACACTCAGACATCTGAATGCACAACTATAGCAGGCATATTTTGAGATATTTTTGAAAAAATTGGATATGAAATATAATTAGATAATTATGATATCAATATTAAATTCCTTCTATGTGACGATATTTTTGTATATATGGAAGGGAAAGTTCTTGTTCTTAGCAAATGCACACTAAATTATATAGGTGTAAATGTTTGGCTGTTTGAAACTTAAAATGTTCAGAAGTGTTTGAGGGAAACAGAAAGAGACAGTGAAAAGGATAGATGGGGAAAAGTGCATATGGCAAAATATAAGTGTATATGAAAAACGGAAAGAGGTAAAGATATGTGTAGTACTATTCTTTCCATTTTTCTGTAAGTTTGAAAATGTTCATTTTAAAGAGATGGAAAAAATGAGAAATTTATGTAACAAGTAAAGAGGATAGGCTAATAGACCTAATTATTTCCTCCAGAAAAAAAGTATTGAAGTATGTTTGCTAATAACTGTTTCTAATCACTAGCCAAAAAGCAAGTTGCAAAAGATGGATAACCTTGAAAAAAATAGTTCCTGCTTTAAGGGAATATTTGATTGAATGTTAAAGATCATCAAATCAATCCCCAATAAGGAACTTTTTTTTGTTTGTTTTATTTTCAAAATATTCTAATCCTCTTATTTAAGTTTGCTTTTAACCAGGCAGTGTCTGAGTTTATCTGATTTTCAAAATCAAAACTTGAGGCTGTATTTTGAATATATGTAAACTAATTAAACTGATCATCAGTCTCAGAATTCTATTTACCTATACCAAGAAAAATTCTTTTTTTTCAATTTATTTTATTTTTTTTGAGACAACAGTCTCCCTCTGTCACCCTGGGTAGAGAGAGTGCAGTGGCATAATCATAGCTCACTGCAACATCGAACTCCTGGGCTCAAGCAATCTTCCTGCCTCAGCCTCCCAAGTAGCTGGGACTATAGACACATGCCACCATGCCCAGCTAATTTTTATATTTTTAGTAGAGACAGGGTCTCACTATTGCTCAGACTGGTCTCAAACTCCTGAGCTCAAGCAATCCTCCTGCCCTGGCCTCCAGTAGACCAAAAAAAAAATTCTATCAGATATTTTCAAAAACAAACTGGATTCATAAATGTTAATGCTTTTCTTCCTAAAATGTTTTAATAAAGTGATAAAAAGTTGCAAAGTGGGCCAATTTGAAGCTTACATCTTGCCTTCTCCAATGATACTATTATATTTCAGACCAAATATCTGAAAGGAAAATTGCAGGATTAAAGATTTTCTTTCCAAATGGAATAACTAATTATATGATAATTATGTAAATTGTCTATATATTTTGTCGTAAAATTTGAGACAATTTGAAAGTGAAGAAGGTAATGCTATATAAATATTAAGAATCTTTATCTTTTACATAGACAGAAATTGTTATGAAATTGGTGAAACTGCATCATATATATCTAACAATTACCATCTAGTTCATAGAGGAAAAATTGTTTCTTTTGTTGAATTTCTCTCTAAGGGGGGTGGGGGAGCAAGTGGTTATTCTTTGAAGGAAGCAGATGCATAAATTTAATTTTATGGATGGAATGTTTAACATTCAATTGAACAACAGTTTTACAAGAAAAGAGCTTCAATATGCTCTTTCTCTCCTTAAAAGGGTTTCTACAACTTCCAGTGTGCCTGCAAACAAAGGCAAGGTAGCATGTCCTATTTCTTAGCAAGGAGTAAAAATATCAGAGTTGACTGCCATGAAATCAAAACTCTGTATTTGGTTTTTTTGGAGGGAGAAAGGGGATTATGTGTTTAGTTGCCACTATTGCCCTTTGTCTCAGCAAGGGAAATAAAGAATTTAAAGTGAAAAACAAGAAGCATTTTTTTAAGCCATGTCATTTTTTCCCTCCATTTCGTGATTATGATGTAGGCAAAGTTGTTATTTCATGAAAGGCACCTCTCCAGCAGCCAGCATTTTCAACCAGATTCCAAAGTTTTGATAGATGACTTACAAAAGATCAGCTCTGGCTCGAGGAACTGACAGATGGATTTGACTTTTAGAGGGATTGGAATAAATTCATGGAAATCACCCTGTAACTCTGATCCTACACACATATCCTCAATCTCCAGAAGCCAAATTATGGCCAAATGATTTTTCTACATTTCTACTGGCCCACTACCAAGGAGGCATACTGATTCAGAAAGCAACAACATAAATATTTATACAATTTGCTTTTCTTCCCTTGTAGTCTTAAGGGTGTAAAACAACACCAAGTTTTTAATCCTTCTTTTGTTTTAATTGTGTTTTTTCCTAGTCTTTCAACTCTATTGAATGCTTTTACATGTTTTATAATTTTATAAGATTTATGAACATCATCACAGATGATAGCATCATGATCAGCCTTCATATCTCTTCAAACACCTACTTTATTTTAAATTAGATTAGCTTTAGGCAACAGATATTAAAAACCACACAGTAATAACAGCATATATTGATATCAACCAATTGTCTATTCTAGGCTTGATTTTATAATTAGTTCTAAAATATGAACAATTTTAAAATGAAGTTAATTTTCTATTAAAACAATTTGTAAATCAGCATTTAATGAAATATTTTTGTATTAATACAGTGCCTTATTATTATTGAGTCTGAATGCACAAAACAGTATGTCAAGTGCTTTAGAGGGAAACAACTCATATTTGATATTTTCCTTGGCCTTAAATCTCAGTTGGGTGGACATATAACATACATAATATCCATTATAGCAGGCAGTATGTAGTAAATGCAATAAAAGAAATAAAGCAAAACAGAAGTTCTAGAGATTTGGAGGACATAGAGATTAGATATTTTGTAGAAGAACTGAGATCATGAAAGATTCCAGGAACAAGGTTGCATTGAGGCCAGCCTTGAAGGAAGGTTGGGATTTGCAGAAATGGGATTGGAGAAGATAATTAGAGGAAGCGAGCATGGAGGGAGATGTGCAACAGGAAAGAGCTGTGGTGTGTTCAGGAAACATGTAATAAGCCACCTGGTTTGTCTCCTAAGATGTTAGGGGATTATCCGGAGAGCACAAAAATATTTTCTTATGTATAAATTCCTTGGAGAACTCATTCACTCTCACAATGTAATCCCCTAAAATCCTTTAAATCCATCTTTTTCTCTCCCTCCCTACAGACAATTCTACTTTAGTCTGGCCACTGTCTTCATCAGCTAACTGAGACAGTGTCCTAACAGGACTCTCACCCGCGTTGCCAGCCTGCACTTCACAGCCAGGTACAGAAGAACAAATCTAATTAAGTCACTCCATGATGAGAACCTTTCAATTGTCTTACACCAGCTTCATCTCTCTGTACTCTTTCCTTGTGCTTCTGGGGTCAGACATTTCTGAATGTCTCTTAATTCCTCCAAAAACTGATCTTTTTTTCCTCCTGGATTGCTGTCTGTGCCCCCAAAACTTTCCCTCCTCCTTATTTCAACTAGCAAATTCCTCTTCATCTCTCCTGTCTCAGTTTAAATATCAGTTTATGCAATCATTTATTCATATATACTTAATTGAGCAGCTACTGCTCTCTGGGCTCTTAATTTTGCCAAGATACTTCCCTTATCTTCCACACTGTATTATATGCCTCTGCTACACACAGCACACAGTATTGTCATTGTGCAACGATTTGTAATATCTATTCTAATTCAAACTCTGTAAGCATAAAAATGGCCTGGTAGATAATCATGACTTTATAAATAATTATTTGCTGAATAAGTATTTTAGTTATCCCCTTTATGTTGATGAATATTGTATAGACAATCTGTGCATGGAGAAACTCAATACAAATTTGATCAATAAATTAATGAAGCTACAGTAATTTCTCTTGCCAACCATGATTCTGACAGCTTTTCCTGAATTAAATGATCTCCTACTCAATTCCTCTTAGATATTTTAAACTTCTCTTAAGACTTTTGCCTTCGAAATCATCAACTGAGATCTGCATTATTCATTCTGGGCACTGAATAGCCCCATGGAGTGACTTCTTTTACAATTTCCATGTTACTCCCAAATATGTTGAAAGAAGAGTCAGGCCAACCTCCCCACCACAAGGTGGTTGTGGACTCCATGAGTCATGCTGCAGTTGAGTTAGTCCTAGTTCATTCCCCGCCTAGTTCAGATCTGGCTCTCAGGCCAGCCGGAGCATCACCTCTATCCTGAAGCTTTCCTGAACTCTCACAGGTCTTGTTGAGCTTTTCTCTTTCATCTTAATTAAAAAATATTTTTATGCTATAATTTTTTTCAAAAACACAGACAAATGAAACAAGTAAAAACAACCAGGATTTCATAGTAACCAAATTTAAGCAGAGTTCATATTGTTATTAAGATTTTTTTGAGGAAATACATTTTTATCTGAACATTTGGAGTTTGTTTCCTCCGATCCCATCCTCTTCCTCACTGTCCAATGCGATCACTATGCAGACTAACGGCTAAAACAATCACTAAAAAGCTAACCATTAAAAGAACTGAAACATTTGGCTTCCAAACTAGTAAAACAAAAATTTATAAAACATATACATATACACACCCCTTAGTCAATATAGTATTAATATCTCTTATTCTTCTAAAAGATAATGTATTTCCATTCATTATATAACCTTAATATATATTAATAGTAGTTTTCTGCTTGTAAAAATTACATAGATAATGTCATTCTGTGGTCTTTTCACTCAACCTTGTTCTTGAAATTTATTCACATTGGAATATAAAACTGCATTTTCGTTTTTATCTATATTACAGTATTTAAGTGGTGGATATATCATCATTTATATACTTGCTTTTTTTCTTGATAGATTTGTCTAATAATTCCCTTTCTACAGTTTTAGATACATCCCACAATTGTGATATGCAATATTTTCATTGCCATTTAGTTCCATTTAGCAATTTCCCCTGTAAATTATTCTGACCAATAAATTATTAAATATTTAACAATAGATTGTTTAGATACCAGTATTTTGTTTTTAATAATTTGTTATTCCTTTATAGTTTTAGTCCCTTTTTATCAGAAACTGTGGTCTGTATAATACCTTTTTTGATATAAAATGAGACTTTTTTATATCCTAATATATGAATTTTAAAAATATAATGTGTTATATGTGTGCTTGAATATAATTAATATTCTCTAATTGTTTAGTGTATGGTTTTATATGTATTCAGTAGGTGCATACATATGTATATGTGTGTGTGTGAGGGGGTTAATAATGCTTACTCTGTCTTCTTACTAAAATTTTATCTTCTTAATCTATGCATTTCTCAGACAGATATGTTAAAATCTCTGGCTATGTTAGTGGACTTCCAATTCTTTTTAGTAATTCTATCATTTTTGTTTAGTGTATTTTGAGATTATATTGTTTGGCACATCCAGATTGAGAATGTGTGTGTGTGTGTGTGTATACACACACACACACACACACACACATAAAGGTATATATGGAGTTGCTTATTTTTAATATCATGTAATAATATGATATTAAAATGTTATATCCTTAAAGCTTTTTGCCTTAAAGTCTAATTTGTTAAATATCACTATTACTATTCTTTTCTTTAATTGTCTTGATATATATCATTTATGATTTAAACCTTTGAATGTCATTATGTGTCTATGTGTATAAACATATCATCTTATGAACATCATATGATTGGTTTGAGCAATTTAATACAATCTGAGATTCTCAGAATTTCTCTGATTTGGCAAGTAAAATTAGTTTACACAGAGCACAATTCCTGACCTATTTTACATCATTTTTAACATTTTACTTTGGAGATTTTGATTCGTCATACGTTTACTGTGCTGCTCTTTTCCTCCCTTCTTGGCCCATACCATATATATTGACTATGGGGTGTGCGTGTTTTTACAAACTTTTGCTTTACTAATTTGGAAGTTATAATTTCATTTCTTTTAGTAATTAGTCTTACATTTTTAATTTTAGTGGATTTAATAATGCTTTAGATCTAACTTCTCCAATATTATTGTCTAGTTTTAATCTCCAATTAGTTATTATTGATTTATATCATTCAATTTACTATAAATAGGTCAATGTTCACTTGCTTCACCAATGCCCTCCCAACTGCATATTGCATTGGTCTTTCTTTCTTTCTTGTTGTTTGCCTCCCGTATTTCCTTCCCAGTTTAATTTCATTCTTTACGTGGCATAAATCCTTCTGTGGTTATTCAAGAATGGTTTGTGATTAGAGAAATGATTTTTGTTCATCTGAAGATGCATTCATTTCCGACCCTCAGTCTTAAATGACTGGTTAGCTGGTATTTAGCTATAGGTTGACACTTGAGGTTTAAAGAAATTTGTTGAGCTTTTGAGATATTTAAATATTCTATACCAAAAGTCTAACGTAGCATATTTATATTTTTTCCTCTTAAGATACCATGTCTTTTGTTTCTGGTTTCTATTAAGATTTATCTTTACTTGTGCCTTTAGTCTTGTCCTGAGTCTTTTGCAATTTCACTAACAAACATCTAGTCTCTTTCTCTTTCTTTTTAATCTTCTTAGGATTCAAGTTAGCTCTTCAGATGGGGGATTCTTGTCTCTTTTTTCCTTCATTTCTAAAATATTATCATCTATTACCACTTCTAATGTCACCACCTCTCTATCATTCTTTTATTTCCTCTTTCTTGAATTTCAATTAGACACTTTATATTTCTCACTTTAACTTCCGTGTATCCAACTCTCAGAATTTTTATGATAGTTCCATAATTTTGATCATTACTCTTTAATCTTATTATTACTATTATTTATGCATGATGCATATAGTATTCAAATCAAAACACTTGGCTCATTCTTCGGGCATAAAAGTATAATAAGTTAATTGTTATGAAGCGAAAATCAAAGCTCTTGGAATTTAGTATTAGTCATAACCATGTTCATTTGTGCCTATAGTTTACAAAACGAATGAAAAAAAGAAAGAGAAAAATGAAAGAGGAAAGAAAGAAAGAAAGAAAGACAGAAAGAGAGAGAGAGAAGGAAAGAAAAGAAAAGGGAAGGATAGGGAAGGAAAGAAGAAATCCTGTAATATCACAGCAGTGGAGAAAGTATAGTTTCCTAACGCCCACTTAAAATTTCCCCAGGAGAGCAGACAACCCCTTCATGGACTGTAACAGAGATGGGGTTTGATCACAAAGCCATGAATTCTCTTTCTGATTGCTGTTTGGCCTGAAGGTTTGCTGGAAGCATCACAGTCCTAGTTAGACTGTTTTCCAGCTTTTAAATGCACTAGAGAATGATTGTATTATGTGTTGACCCTGATTTATGTTGAAAACCCAGAAACATTTTTTCCAGAAGAAGTGCTTTGTGTATGTGTGAGCCTTTGAGGCCTGGCCCCATCTGAGAGTTGACTGGCTCACCTCAGTGCACTGTTCATTTATTCAGATGGCTTGACTCTAAAGGAGGAATCTTTGAATAACCAGTGGTATTTCAGTGAAATATAATAAATATTCTGAAGCAGATATGGGTTGTTTAAAATGTATCACCATGATGTAATATGTCAATACTCAATTATACGTTTGCATGCACCTTAAAAAATTCTGTCTCGAGAGAAAAACTGATTGTCATAATACTGCCTTTCAATTAAACCCACATCTTAGGCATTCTGAGTTCCAAATTCCTAAAACCCTCAAGTTAATGTGTTCCACGTTGTGGGGTTAATTTACATAAAGTTCTGGAGCTCCTGCTGCACTGTTTCAAATCTTGGTAGCTTTGATATTCTCCATAGTGCTATACACAAATATTATAAACTAGTTTTCACAGAGACAAGTTATGATTATCAGCAGGAATTAGTTTCATACAGTGATCTTTAGCCATATAGTACTAAAACATTACCCAGACCCCCTTATTTCTGAACTTCATTTTACAGTCCCTATAAAACACATCTGTTCTACTGTATGTGTTTTGAAAATTAAATGTACTAATATCATTCTGACTGACCCAGCCACCAAACTCATGTGGGAGAATTCCAACCTACTACCCAAGCTGTGTTGAGTCTTCACGTCTTATGGGAACTTGTAACTCACTTCACCACAGCAAAGAAAAAAAAGAAAGAGAAAAGGAAAAAGAAAAATAACACTTCTGAATACATGTGCTTTCTTTTGATAAAACCATAAAGAAATGCAGTCGGTGATGATTTGATTTAGTCAATATTCTTCCTTATGAAATTGTCAAGCGTCACAACAGTGTTCTCATTTTGGGAGTCTGCAAAGTTTCTCTGTATGAGTCTTGCTCCATAACAAGGCTAATCCTTGCAGTAAAAGCTCTGCAGTGAATTGGTTTATTGAAGATGATTACAATTAGGGAAAGAAAAAGATAGTATTCAAATCTAAAATTAGCTTGCTCTACTTATTAAAAAAAGTATTGATATATTATATTTGTTGAGACAGAATTTATCTTGGATTTATTCATTTGAATGTTTGAATTAAAACTGCTGCCTGCATAGGCTCTTATAGGATCACTGCTGTCAAAAATTCAGTTAGAAACAGCAAGAGACACAAAAAGCTGTAGGCAGTTAAAGCATCATTTGAAACAAGTTTTTTATGTCAAAGAAGCCAAACTAAATAGTTTTCTGTATATTAAGATAAAGTAGAGTGACATTATTTGTGCATTTAAGCCAATCTCAGGATTTGGAACTTACTGCTAACTCCAAAATGTATTCCACTATCTTGTTTGATGCTCACAAGAGGAACCACATCCGTTAAACATGTACTAGAGTAATGGAGGCTCGACATTGAACATAAAATACGGTAAACTCTACAGATAAGCACAAACATGTTAGAGCTCGTGATCTATTTCTTTTTTCTTTGTTCATTTGCCACTTACCTAAAGGCAGGATTGATTTGAATTGTGAGACATCTACACATAGACTTTCTTTTGGATACTTTCTTCAGTCTTACACAGTGGTCCTCAAACTTGAGGGTGTGAAAGAATTGCTATAAAGTGTTTGTTTACACAAAACCATGTGTATTAGACTACAGGGTTATTTATGGGATTTCCAAGGGTTATTTTAACTCTGAACAAACTTTCGGTGCATGTGCTTACTTCAGAAGCTAACCAAAGAGGTTCCTCTTGCCCTTACTCATTCATGAGAATTATTAACACATTTCCCCAGAATCCATAAAATATACCTTTTGACATAATTATAAACACATTTTCAGCTACAAGTACACTTTCTAGAAACTCATATGTCCTAAAGTATAATTTTTCACTTATTCAATATTTTATATTGGTTACAATTTCCCACTGATTGTTTTTACAGATTTTTTTATAACATCATAATTACTTTTAAGGAGCCTAGTAATTTGCTCTCTCTCTATCTCTTCCTCTTTTCCTCTCCCCCTCTTTCTGCTTTCTTTCTCATTGGAGTGAATTACGAACTAAATAAAAACTAAACATTTTAAAGTTTTCATTTTGTAACTTGACCTAGATAATACGTTAATGGCCAGACTTTCTTTCTTGAACTATAAACACGGACAAGCAAAATATTTTACCTGTGAAATTGCTATTGTCCCTAAAACTACCCATCATTTACCAGTAACCATCAAAATTGTCAATACTTGTTTCTATTTCAGTATATGCCTCTTCAAAGTTTTTTAAAGAATCACTGCTGCTGCTGATGTATCTGTCTTCTTTTCGGCAATATCCAGTAAGCTATTTTTCAGAGATGACCCTAGTGTATCTCAACTTTGTAAAATGTCAGGCAGCAAAGTGCCAGGAGAAGATTGGGCGTCTTGATTTCTAGGAACTGATGATTCAGAAATCTATCTCTTCCATCCTTTGCCACTTTTTACACATACCCAGAATGTGTGGAGAGTGCTTTTGTAAAACATTTTTTCCGTGTCGTGTCTTCTGTTCAATTGCATTATTGTGCTAGTTATCAGAGCAAAATGTAGAAGTATTTCTGGTGGGGTTTTTTAAATTACAAATTCAGTTATATCTGAATTTAACTATCAGGGAGCTATCCTGGGAACTTTCTATTATTTTAATATTGTGTTGAACAGAAAAAGAAACTGACATCTTGAGAAAATAAAATGATTCAGCCATTTGTGACAGAAAGGATGAGAACCCCAGTTTTTTAGCTCTCAGCCAGTGGTTTTTCCTAAGACACCAACTTTTATAATTTTAAAGACGTTTTTATGTGTATGATTGTGATTTTTCGAAGGTAATGAGTGAGAGTATCCATTAAGATAAAAAATGTAACTATTAGAATTTTTATTTATACTTGTTTTATCCCATTTTTAATTAAAAAAGAAGTTTGGTTTTTATATACATGTTATACCAATAACAATTGAAAAAAGAAATAAACATAATAGAGGGAAGAACTGCTTTGACATATTTTTATTTATTTATTTTTATTTCAAAATATTAAGGGGATACCGATGTTTTAGGTTAGTTATGTGGATCACTTTTATAATGCTTGAGTCCTGGCTAAAGTTGTGCCTGTCGCTCAAATAGTATTCATTGTACCTGTTAGGTAGGTTTTTGCCCTTCCCCTCCTTCCTACCTCCTGGTTGATTTTCACTCAGTTTTACTTCCCTCTGTGCACATGTGCGCTCATCGATCAGTTAGTTCCAATTTAATAGTGAGTACATGTGGTGTTTGTTTTTCCATTCTTGAGACACTTGACTTAGGAGAATGATCTCCAATTCCATCCAGATTGTTGTAAAAGATATTTAATTCATCTTTCTTTATGGCTGAGTAATACTTCCTGGTAAACATGTGCCACATTTTATTAATCCACTCATGAATTGATGGGCATTTGGGTTGATTCCACATCTTTGCAATTGTGAATTGTGCTGTAATAAACATTTGAGTGCAGGTGTCTTTATATTTTCATTGAACATGAGATGAAATTGAACAGTCGCCTGGTAATGTAGATTACTGAAGCTTCAATTCATTTCTTACAATGTTTAAGTAAATTTTTGCTCTACTGTGTCAAATATAGAAATATTTTTTAAAAAATATACTGCATTTGTGACCTATAAGAATGAGTGGGTTATTTAAAATTTCAGTTTTGAAATATCAAATTCAGAAAGTGGATATATTTTTTAAAGTCGGAAAAATCCATCTGAATTAAAATGTAAATCAACGTTCTCCCTAGGTTTCTGGACCTGAAATTTATATTCACAGAGGGCCTTTTGTTTTATTTTATTAATATACTTACCTGGAGGTTTTAATATATATTAAATTTTTTAAATTATATTTTTGGATATATGTAAATGGAAAGGTAACTATGTTATAATGCAAATGGATAATGCAACATCTGATTGTTTTTTGCCTGAGTCATGGGTAAAATGAGATATCAGTCAAAGTAAGGGTATGTTTTGAACTTACCATTTCACAAAGGGAAATATATTCTCGCCCCTGAAATGTAGATATTTAACATCTTTCCAAAACTCTGTATAATTTGAACACCTTCCCAGCAGTTCATGATACCATGTTTTCTTTAATATTCTTTGCTTTCATAATTAAAGTCATTATTATTATATTATCATCATCATTATGACTTGGAGTTAGAAGAGATGTGGGGTGTTGGTATAGGCTCACACCTTTTTTATAGCTTGAAAGCTAGAAAATATGCTCTTTGAATGTTTGTAGTGTTTATGTAATCAGTACCTATGTTGCCAAGGCTTATTGAAAACAGCTGGGTGCCTGCTGCCCGCCTCTCCCTTTGTTGGAAATGTTGCCAGAACAGGTAGTCAAAAATGGAAAGTAAGGGAAAATTAAGGCATCTGGGGTGTCTCTCAGGAAAGCAGCTGTGGCTTCCTTAGGAAGCAGTCATTGTTTCCCATCAGCCAAGACTCTGTATGTCCTTGGGTCCAGTTCTGGCATGGCTGGCCTAGCAGTTTATGACTTAGGACTCTAGCGAGAAACTGTTTGGGCAGTCCCATCTCTGGCAGAACATTGAGAGAAATCCCCCAGGCTGCAAGCCATATGTGGGCTGTTGGCCTTTTATATTAGCCTACTTTGGGAGAATCCCATTTACCGGGGCTCTAATCATCCATTTGACACAAGTAAAAACAATACGAAAGGATCTTTTCAAAGCATCTCTCTCCAAGAAAGATTGTCCTATTTTTAAAACCAGACATCATTATTATTTCTATAAACATGACATTTTTTTTCCCTAAAAATGAATTTAGTTTTAAGAGACTTTTTTTTGTTTCCTAGATAGTAGACAAATACAAAAAATTTTAATAGCCCACTAAAAATCCCAGATAAACAGTGTTGGGTGCTATTCTGCATTTGTAAACACAAGCTCTTCCAGATCGAAGTTTTTGTACACCAAGTATTGAATATTTTCATTCACGTGACAGGCCTTAGACCCTTTATTTATGTCAGAGAGATGCCAGAAGTAGGCTTTTGCTCTTTAAGATACACTGAAATCCGTGTGCTGTTGTGATATGATTGAGGGGTGGAGAGAGAGAGAGAGGCTGACACTCACTTAGCACAAAAAATGGTCTTTGGTAGATGAAGACTGGATGATTTTCTTGATAATTTTTGCTGAAACAGAGCTCTGATTTAAGAATATAAATGCTTTCAATTTTAATGGTCAGAAACAAAAGGTATTAGAAAGGTGTAGTACCTTGAATTTTAGATTAAATGTCATGTTTCTCTCATTACAGAGAGTTCTGTTAGGACATTTGAAGGGCTATGATTAATCCAGCAACATTCTATTCAAAAATCTTCAGTTTCAAAGTATACTACACGTGAGGCAAACAATTTTGTGCTGATGGTGGGCATACTCAGGAAAATTGAATAAAAATTCGTTTCTAGTTATAGCAAGAACTTATTTGCAAAAGGATGAGAGTAAAAAAATAAAATTTAATTAATAAATTTTTAAAATCACTCAGTTATCTAATACTTCAAAAAATAGTTCTGTCATAATTATCAGGGCATGGGATCAGGTTATTTTGAATGATTTGTCCATCATTAATTTAAAAAAAAAAACCTCAGCAGAGAGTCAAAGTAGGCAATGTTCATCAAGTGGTTGTTATTTATCAACTCTGGTTTTATTCCTAACTTTATAAAAACTAAAACATCCATCCTTAAAAGTTTTTCATTGCCCTATTTTATTTTAAATTTTCTGCTTGCAACCATAGAAAGTAAAAAAAAAATGTGAGGCTCCGTTGTGAGTACAAGAGAAAAATCATTGATGTAAAAAAATGTTTTCTGTAAAATACACCTTTACAAATACATTTTTCCCAACACAGTGTTCTGCCTAACATTTCTTCCTGCAAATGACAGTTTGTACTTTATTAATTTGACTTTATTGCAACTCTCTCTCCATGTATCTTTATTGTTCTCTCCTGTAGTTGAAGGCAAAGCTCTGAAAAGTCTTACTCTTCTATAACATTAAGAATTTCAGTGATTAGAAAAATATATAGTCAGGCTTGAATTTTAACAATGCACATAATCTGGCCACCCCGTGAATATAAAAATCATGTCTAATCAACTTTTGTTGTCTATTCGTTCTCTATGTGTTTGTTAGTTGTGGTAAGTCGGGCATTTCTCTGTACTTTCCCTTTTAACAAACTTCAACCTAAAAAAAAAAACTAACCTGGAAAAAATTAAGAATGAGGACTGGATATCGAGAGTATGCATATGAAAATATTTAGAAATTTCCAGGTAAATGGTGTAAATAGAAGATGCATCATTGTTAATGAAGAAGGGCAAGGATCTATAATAGTAATTAATCAAAGGCAAGTTTTAAATCCACATTCTCAGATTGCCATATACTCTTATAACAAGCGTTGGCAATACCGGAATTTTGTAAAGCCAGCTATCTATAAAAACACTTTATTCATAGCTTTCAATTCAAAGATGAAAGTTCCACAGATGCTTTGGAGAAAAGTAGCATCTATTTTCACTTTATGTTAATTATGGTTTGTACAATTTTGACCAGATGGTTTTGCATGCACGGTAAGCTAATTCATGCCAACTGTCTTAAAATACATGCTCTGAATTGTAGGTAGGCTTTGGAGACCTCCAAATGATCTCTAATCTTATAACTCATGTTTATTGTTTTCAAATGCTATCATGAGAGCTCACATGTGGTCTGGACGAACAATAGGATAATCTTTAGGAGTATTGTTGAAAAGGATGCACATTCTCAGGCAGTTTAGACTTTTAGAAGTGAATAAATTACTGTACATAATAAGAGTTAACTAATTCTGTGTAACTGGAAAAACGGTTGACATGAAAGATTCTTCATTTGTTGTATAAATTAAGCTAGTAGTTTTTGTTATTCTAAGTGTTCTTTGCACCCATTAAATAGTAAAATAGTGAAATATCTGATATTCTAGTTTTCGGAGTTCAGTAGAAACTTTGTTTTAATTTTAAAACTTTGTTCTAATGTTTATTTTGTTTTGATCTTTTAAAAATTTGATTGTAATATACCTGATATATTATCTTATTTAAAAATTAATATCAGTAGATATTTAATGATCAAGGAAATCTGTATTATTTTCAAATAAGGCATTGTTATCACATGGACATTCACAAGAGCTTTCTTTTTATATTGTTTGTCCTCAGCTAAGAACTTTAAAATATATTTATAAACAAATATAAAACATAGTTTTTGATTTAATATTTAAATAGTAATAAATCCTTATAAAACCTCATATTAAACATAGCCATGGTTATATTCTCTCTTGACTGAAGTATAGAAACAAATACAAAGAAAGACTACAAGACTTCCAAGTAATAGGTGCAGTGTCTGGAAATTATTTCTCTAGGACTTGTGTTTGTCTTTTTTCTGCATATGAGTAAATATTTTGGTTGTATATAGTATATGCTAGAAGTAAAATCTATAATTCTCAATTTCTTTCTAAGTTGACATTTGCCAGACTGGGTTCTTGCAAAATTCTAGGAAAAAATCTATCATTATGAAATATCTTTCAATGTTTTCATTTCAGAATGACCTTCAGTACATTTGGCTCTAATTTCCACTCTACTTCTGTTTGTGCTTATTTGTCTTCTTGCATTAATGGGAAATAGGGATATTTTGTGGCTATTCAAGTTTGATCTCTGCGTGGGTTCTTATCTGTACATCAGACCATGGTAATCTCTAAAAAAAAAAACATTATGTTAAAAACTGTATTAAACAAAGGATTGGTTCTGTTTTTCTTTAAATAATTTGGTCAAAAATACTTCATATTTAATGTGTTTCCCTTAAAACAAATTCTTGCTGTTGTAGTTGTTATAACTTTTTAAAAAATAACAAGTTAACTGGTATTTTATAAAATTCATTGATGTCAGAGAGATAATTTTTAGGTGACAATATGCTCTTCTGTTTAGGGCCAGTGTATGATTTGTTAGGGATACAAAATAGGTACATCCATTCCACGAAATCTTAGGAAATCAGTACAGAAACCTAAATTTGGTCGAAAACTTACACAACTGACTAAATAGTAATAATTTTTAAATTTTTTAAAGTTATTAAGTCTGAAATCTCCATAAAAATGCTATTTCATATTTATAGTATTTAAAATAATTCAAATTACTTCCTCGGCAAGGTAGAATAAGTGACTTTAACTATCAACAAAATGACTTAGCTGATTTAATGTATTCATTCAACTAATTAGTGATTCAGGGATGTATATATAATTACTCTACTGCTGCTAATAGGCATAAAATTAAATGAGATATATCTCAGTGACAATCTTCCATATAAATATTTGTGACAATAGATACATGTTGGAAAGTCAAGATAAATTTTAGCTATTTCAGAAATGTTATTTTTCCTGTGACTAATGAATCAAGTACTTTAAAATTTTCATTTTACTTGCAAATTTATCTAAAGGTTAAATGACTTAAGAATTCTTCTCATTTTATCATCTCCATAAAGGCTGTGTAATGTTGCTAATTAGTTGTAATTGGAAATGCTCTACTGCTCAAGGGGATATTTGTTTTTCTTTTTTAATCAGGTCATTTATTAACAAATACAGTAGGCGGATTAAAACCAGTAGAGACAGTTATGTCTGTAGGTGTAAGACAAATTTACTAGGTTTGTTTGTAATATAAAGCTTTGCGATTTGAAGATAAGCCACATGCACACAAATACCTCTTCTGATACTATTCTCTTTCATTTTCTATTGGATTCTATTGGATTTGTTCATCATCAGAGCCATTTTGAATAAGGCCTCCTAAAACACAGACATAAAGGCGACTTTATGAGTGGCATGTGCCACTCATAAAGTAGTAGTCCTAACTACTTGAGAAGCTGAGTCAGAAGGATCCCTTGAGCCCAGGACTTTGAGTCCAGCTTGAGCAGCATAGTGAGACCCCGTCTCTTATAAAACAAAACAAAATAAATGAAAAACCACAAACATAACTGAGAGGAGCCATAGAATAACACACTAGTTCCCACTAGTATTTTAATATGGATTAGTGACTCAGATTAGCCACCTGCCAATTGATGAACTTTTTGGAAAGGGGTGGAAGAAACATGGAGAGCATCTGTACAGGCCAAAGTTCATGCATCAGAGTTGAGGTTGCTGGGAAGTCAAGAAATAGCCTGAAGACAAGGGCCACTAATGATGTGTTAGCTCAAGGAGGGCTCGACACTAAGAATGAACTTCCTCTGTTCCATATTTTGAATTCAGCTGTTAAAAGCGACATGGGGGGTCACTGTGGAGGGGTGGGATATGCTTGAAAAGTAGTGGGGGAGCGGAATTAGTGGTCTCAATAGGGGAAAGGAATTCCTCAAAAACTGATTCATGTGATTAACTGTACACCTTGGTAAATTCACTGAAAATCATTTAATTATACACTTAAAAAATAAATAAAAAAATAAATAAAAAAATAGAAAGAAAAAAAAAAAGAGAGGGTGGTAGTGTTGTCAAAATATTCAAACACGTTAGTGCTGTCACTCTGTCGTGTAGGATAGCAGTTAAGATTCCACACTTTCTCTATGGTGGCCCGTGTCCTATTCCCAGGCAAATAGTGCACCAAGATAAAAAGTATAGAACTGGACTTATATATGTCCAACTGATTTTCGATGAAGGTGCAAAGGGAATTCTGTTGATAAAAATAGTTTTACAACAAATGGTGCTGAAACAACCATATATCCTACGCAAAAAATGAAATTTAATCTAAAACTCACACTATATACAAAATAAACTAAAACTACATTGCAGACCTTAATGTAAATTTAGACCATAACTGAAAACTTCAGTTAGATAGGATGAGTAAGTTCAGGAGATCTATTGCACAACATGGTGACTATGGTTAATAATATATCACATTCTTGAAAAATGCTAAGAGAGCGATGTAAAGTGTTCTCACCACAAAACTGATAACTATGAGAGGCAATGCATATGCTAACTAGCTAGTTATTTCACAATGTATATATACTTCAAAACATCATGTTGTATGTGGTAAATAAATATAATTTTATACTATAAATGTTTTGTAGTTTTCCCCCAATAAAATTTTCGGAAGAAAAAAAATAAATAAAATTATAAAACTGTAGAAAAAGACAATAATATTTCTGTAATCATTAGGCAAACATTTCTTAGATTTGACAACAAAAGTATGATCCAACAAAAAAGAGAAATTTTACTGCATTAAAATTAAGAACTTCTGCTCTTCTACAGATGCTGCCAAGAGAATGAATAGAATTTTAAATGGCTTTAGTAAGATAAAATTTACACACCATAAAATTCACCAAATTAAACTGTACAATTCATTGGTCCTTATTATAGTCACAGATTTGTGCAACCATGACCACAATATAAGACCCTATCAGAGAATTATAAAAGACTGGTGTTCAGAATATATAAAAAAAACTGTCAAAACTCAATAATAAGAAAACCAACAAATAATAAAACAACAAAGAGTGGGCAGAGGTTTGAATAGATACTTCACAAAAGAAGACATATTGGTGACTAAAAGTACATGGGTTGGCAAAGATTTCTTGAGTAAATAAAGGCATTGATCATCCAATAAAAAATTGGGCTTAATAAAAATTAAAACCTTTTTGTTTTCAAAGGATACTTCTAAGAAATGAAAAGGTCATTCACAGATGGAAAAAAAATGTATTTCTGGCAAAGCGTATAAATCCAAACTGTATAAGGAACTCTCACAAATTGATAACGTGAATACAGACAACCCAGTCAAGGATAGTAAAAATATTTAAAGAGACACCTCAGAGGAAAAAAAAAACGCAGATGGTACAGAAGTTCTTCAGATGACACTCATCATCATTATTCATTAGGGACATGTAAATTAAAACCACTTGGAAAACAGTCAAGTAGTATATTAATAATTAAATGTATGTGTACACATGTGTGAGTGTATGTACGTGTGTGTGTGTGTATGTCTCAGACATTCCACTCCTAGATGCTTATCCAACAGAAATCACTATATATGCCCATGCAAAACATGTATGTGAATATTCAAAGCAGCTTTACCTGCAATAGTCAACTATAGTAAAAACTTAAAACAACCTAGATGTCCATCATCAGGTGATTGAATAAATCAATTTTAGTATATGATTATATTGGAATACTTCTCAACAATAAAAGGTAACAAACTATGGATGAACAAAACCATAAGGATGAATCTCAAAGTAATTATACTGAATGAAGATGCCATACAAAGAAAAGACATTTATATGATTTAATTACATAAAATACTAAAAAAATGCCAACTAATTCATAATAACAGGAAGCAAAACAGTGGTTTCCTAGTGTTTAATGATATTAAATAAATTAAATTTAGCAGAACTTATCTGAGCAAAGAGTGGTAAATTGGACAGCCCTCAGAATGATGGATTGGGCGGCTCTCTGAACTAGAGGTTCAGACTGCTCCACCCAGCAAGGTGGGCAGGCAATATTTTTATGTAGAAAAAATAAGTTTTGTACAGAATCAGATTAAATGGTTATAGTTTTGCATTTGGCTTATAGGGACATGGTCTGATCAGTTGGCAGCCTGTGATTGGCTGAGACTCAGCTATTTGTTTCAAGAATATACTCCTAAGTTAGTTTGCAATGTGTTTACACACTAAGTTAGGTTGGAGTTTGCTATGTAGGAATTCGAAGTGCAGAGGCAGTTTTAGGCCAAATTTATTTAACACTAAGGATGACTGGGATGGGAGAACAACAGGGAATGATTACAAAGAGGCAAATGAAACTTTTGGGAGTGGTCAATATGTTAATTACCTTGGTTTTGGTGACTGTTTCATGGGTGTATTCATGTGTCAACACTTATACATGAAACACAGTGAAATATATGTCAATGCTACTTCAATAAATTTCTTTATAGAAAGACCAGTAGAAAGTTAGTGCTGTTATTTATGATAAAGAACTTAAGAAACAGTCTACTGACATATAATATGGATGGATTTCTTATAATATTAAGTTTCCATTTAGATAACATGCAAAGACAGGCAAAGCTAATGTATCATGAAACAAACCTCAACGCTATTTACCAGCAATGTTGTGATCAAGGGGTTATTGATCAGAGAAATCAAGTCTTTTGGGATGCTGGACATATTTTCATTATTTGAGTTGTGGTGCCATGGTGTGTAAATAAATAAAACATTTTGAATTTTACAATTAAGATCTGTGCCTTACACTGTACCTAGCATATCTCAATAAAAAGAAAAAAATCATCACTTTGATATCCTTGTTCCTTATCACAAATTCAAATCATGTCTTCTTTACCAAAGAAATAATTACCATAATAAAATACACATTTTAATATAGAGCTGACATCATATCTTTTCAAATGTTAAACATTTTGCACATGTTTCACACAATTTGGAAGATATATTAAATACTTTCAAAATAGATAATAAAGTAGCACTGGCTAAAGAAAGATAAAGTAATTAAAAAGAGTAAAGATTTTTTTTAGCATATTTTTTAGTGTACTATCTTTAAAGTTGTATTTTTTGTGTGCAATTTTTGGAGTGTATGACTTATTTTAGTCCCAAACATTCAAGTCCACTCTATATTTAGATTACCTGGATATTCTTGGGTATACCTAATTGATTTGAAAATTCTGTAAGATATTTGGTGAAGCTGATATGGACATAAACTTGCAGTGAAATAAAGAATATACTGAAAAAGTATCCATAGTTAAATCTGATATATTAAGCAACCTGCACAGGCAGCAAACCAAAATGTTATCTTTATTTCAGTAAGCTTTGTTCAGCACCAGTCTTTGTATATCCTTTCCTTTTTATTTAAGGTCAGTGAGTTCACATTCATTGTTACTTTTATTTTTTAACATTTGACTTCTATTTTTTTCTTACTCTTTCTCTTCATCCTTTTGCTGCATTTGGCCAGATTTTCTATTGAAAAGTTTGAATAGAGTTGTAGAGCAATAGCAGGAAAAATGGCTGAGATCTCATCACTTGTCAGATAAATCCCAGGGTGTCTCTGCTATATAACCAAGATATTGATTGATTTCTTTACTCCTAGAAGTCTGTGACATTATTGCACCATTTAAGCTCCAAAATGAAAAGTCTTTGCCTTGAAGGTGCACTGGTGTTTCAGGTATATTTCAGTAGTATCCATGACTGAGTATCGCTTTGCTATTTGAAATATCACTCAACAAATAGCCCCAAAGAAAAATATTGTACAACAAGATTATCTGGAACAAATATAATGTGGATGTATCAATCATTTAATACTCTAAATAACCAATTTGCCTTTTTCTTCATTTTCTTTCTTATTATATATTTTTTTGCCATTGGGTTAACTTACATCCACAACACAAAAGGGAACAGCATTATGTTCCTTTCAATGTTACCATTATCTTCGCAATTAGGTTATTCTTAGCATATTTTAATAAAGTAGATCTAGTAAATGTCACTAGTTTATTATGAATTACTTTTATAACATATTTTATACTATCCATTGTTTCAAAATAATCAATATCATATACATTGCTTAAAACTGAAAGAAATTAATCTAAAGATGGTGCATAACCACACAGTAAAAGTAATTTATTTAAGAGACTTTATAACACAGCATGTTCAATGTATTTCCCTGTATACAAAAGAACCACAAAGAAATTTTAAATTTTATTACTTTTTTCCAGCTTTGAGATATAATTGGTGGATAAAAACCTGCACATAAAGCATTCAATTTTGTTAGCTTGGATATATCCATGCATACATGTTACCATCACCACAATCAAGATAATAAATGTACCTATCACCTCCAAAGGTTTTCTTGTGTCCCTTTGTTTGTTTGTTTTTGGTTAAAACACTTGACATGAAATCTATCCCTTAATTTTTTCAGTGCACAAAACCTTATTTTTAACAATAGGCATCGTGGAATGAGTTAGGAAGGATTCCTTCCTTCTTGGTGTTATGGAATGATTTCTGTAGGATGCGTGCAGGTTGTAGGTCTTTGTAGGTCTGGTAGAATTCTGCTGTAAACCCATCTGGTGTGGGGCTTTTTCTTGAGAGGTTTTTTATTATTGCCTCAAGCTCACTGCTCATTATTCATTTGTTCAGGATTTCTGTTTCTTCCTGATTCAGGCTTGGGAGGTTGTACGTTTCAAGGAGTCATCCATTCCCTCTACGTTTTCTAGTTTGTGTGCATAGCAGGGTTTGTGGCCAACAAGGGTGGTATTTTGTATGTCTGTGATCTCAGTTGTAATGTCTCCTTTTTCATTTCTCATTTCTGATTGAGATTATTTGAGTCCTTTCTTAACAGTAGACACTGTGTTGTGTAGTAGATCTCTGGAAGTCACTTACCTAGCATAACTATAACTTTATATTCACTCAGCAACAATGTCCTGTATCTCCTTATCCCCATCTCCTGCTGACCATCATTTATTGTCTATTTCTACACAGTTGACTATTTTAGAAACCTGCTTTAACAGGAACCATGCAGTGTTTGTCCTCCTTGACCTATTTCACTTAACATAATGCTTTCTAGGTCATAAATGTTATAAAAAATGGTAGGATTTTAATCATTTTTAAGGCTAAATAATATTTTATTGTATGTCTATGCAACATTTTCTTTATTTACTCATCTGTTTATGGATATTGGAGCTGTTTCCTTATCTTGGCTATTGTAAATAATGTTACAGGGAACATGGGGGTATAGATATCACTTTGAGAGTCTGGTTTCTATTCTTTCGGATCTTTACCCAGAAGTAGGATTACTGTATCAGAGGGGGGATTCTATTTTTACGCTTTTAGGATCATCCAATAGCATTGTTTGCTATATTTTTCTCTCTTTATACCTATCGCCAGTTGTGTGATGGTAACTATATATATATGGTCTACATTTTTTAAAAAGTGGCTATTAAACATATAATTATTTAATGCACCAGGGATATTTTTATATTAGGCAGGAGGCAAGCACCTAAATTCTTTAGTTTTTCCAAAAAGATATTTTTCTGAATACTATATGATAAATACTTAAGGTTTCAATAACTTGACGACATAAAAACTACGCTAAATTGTGGCATCTTCATTGACATTTTTAGGTCAATTTTCTCCCCTTACCTATGTTGTCATGATACGATATTTACAAATTCTTTAAGTTAGGAATACATGATATTAAGACTATCATGATACCCTAATCATATTTTAGAAATACACAAAGATAAAAATGTAATTATTTAAACTATACAAATTGAAGATTATATAATTAGTAATATTTAAATTATATCACTTTAAAAATTTACATATCTTTAAATTAAGCCACAGAATGTCTAGAATTTTGGAAAATGTGGTAACAAATTTCAAAATGCACATGCTGTTGCACTACTTTCTGCAATTTCACCAATGCATATATATTCTGTTCACTAATAAGCCTTTAAAGAACAATGAAGGTGAAAAAGTCATTCCAGGCCATCCAATTCTCATACTTTTCCCCAACTATTGTATTGTTTTCTCTTTACATTCACAATTTAATTAAATTAACCTTAAATATTTTTTTTAAAAATCTTTTTTTTCCTTCCGAAAATTTTATTGGGGGGAAACTACAAAACATTTACAGTACAATGTTTTCAGTCACAATTTGTAGTGAGCTGATTTCCCAAAATATATTACCACTGAAGTTGACTTATCTTGTTACATTCAAAAACCTACTCTGTCTGGCCGGGCGCTGTGGCTCACGCCTGTAATCCTAGCTCTCTGGGAGGCCGAGGCAGGCAGATTGCTCAAGGTCAGGAGTTCGAAACCACCCTGAGCAAGAGCGAGACCCCGTCTCTACTAAAAATAGAAAGAAATTAATTGGCCAACTAAAAATA
>CAUYMX010068140.1:0-26818 GCA_963573855.1 Lepilemur septentrionalis | reverse complement strand
TATATATTTTATTTTAAAAAAATTAACCATAATTTGATGCACAAAGAAAAAAGTGCCTTATTATAAATGTACAGCTGAATGAATTTTCACAGAGTAAACATACAATTTAACCAGCCCCCACATCAAGAAAAAAATGTTAACAGAAACATATGGAAGTCTTCCTGTGCCTCCTTCCCCCTATTCCTGTGTTATTTTTTCCTTTCCTTACAAAAGTAACCACTATTTTGCTTCCTAATGGTTTGAGACTTGTGATTATAGAAGCATACAGTATTTATTCTTTTGTCTGGCTTCATTTTCTCAATGTTGTGTTCATGAAATACATTTATGTTATTATAAGTAGTTGTAGTTTATTCATTTTCATTGCTATTAATATATAATTTCATTTTATAAATATGCCAAGATTTATTTGTCCATTATCCACAGGACATTTGAGTTGTTTCAAGTTTGAGGATATTACAAATAGTATTGTTATAGATATTCTTTTACATATATTTTGTGAAAACATGCATGTACGTTCATTGGGCATATATCTAGGAGTGAGAGGCTAGGTCATAATGTATGACTTATACACTATATTCAGCTTTAATAGATATGACAGTGGCATTTTCTTTTTATTTCAAAATATTACTGTGGTAAGAATGTTTTTTATTACATGGATAGCTTTTCTTATGCTTGAGAAAGGGTTATAAGCATGCCCATCATCCAGATAGTGTGCATTGTACCCATTAGGTGGGTTTTCCTCCATCCCCTCCTCCCCCCTCCCCTGCTTGATTTCCACTGAGTTTTATAATACTTCCCTCTGTGCACGTGTATGCTCATCAATTAGTCCCAATTTAATTGGGAGTACACATGGTGTTTGTCTTTCAATTCTTTAGATACTCAGTTAAGATAATGGTCTCCAGTTCCATCTAAATTGTTGCAGAAGGCCTTAATTCATCCATGGCTGAGTAGTATTACATAGTGTGTGTGTATACATACATATGTATGTATAAATATACATATATATGTATATGTATATATGTGTGTGTGTGTATATATATACACATACACACCACATATTGTTAATCCATTCATAAATTGATGGGCACTTGGGTTGATTCCATATCCTTGCAATTGTGAAATGCATGGCAATAAACGTTCAAGTGAAGATACCTTTGTGATAAAATGACTTCTTTTCCTTTAGGTACATACCTAGTAGTGGGATTGCTGGATCAAATGGTAGTTCTACTTTTAGTTCTTTGAGGAATCTCCATACTGTTTTCCATAGAGGTTGTAGTAACTTGCAGTCTCACCAACAGCGTATAAGCATTTCTTTCTCTCTGCATTCACAAAAGCATCTATTGTTTTTGGAATTTTTAATAAAAGCCTTTCTAACTGGGGTAGGGTTATTCTCATTGTAGTTTTAATTTGTGTTTCCCTGATAATTAGTGATTTGAGCATTTTTTCGTATGTTTATTGGCCATGTGTCTATCTTCTTTTGAGCAGCTTCTGTTCATGTCTTTTACTCACTGTTTAATGGTGTTGTTTGTTTTTTTCTGGATGATTTGCTTAAATTTTTTTAGATTCTGGTTATTAGCCCTTTATTCTATGCATAGCTTGGGAATGTTTTCTCCCATTCTATAGGTTGTCTATTTGCTCTGTTGATTATTTCCTTGGTTGTGCAGAGCTTTATTATTTAATCAAGTCCCATTTATTTATTTGTGTTGTTGCTATGATTTCCATTGGGATCCTCTTCATAAATTCTTTGCCTAGGCGATATCTAGAAGAATTTTTCCAGTATTTTCTTCTAGAGAAGATCAGTTGGCTGTATGTGGATGGTTTTATAAGTGGGTTCTCTGCTCTGTTCCATTGGTCTATGTCTCTGTTTTTGTGCCAATGCAATGCTGTTTTGGTTACTATAGCCTTGTAGTATAGTTTGAAGCCTGGTAATATGATGCCTCCAGGTTTGTTCTTTTTGCTTAAGATTGCTTTTTCCATTTGTGCTCTTTTCTGGTTCCAAACAAGGAGTTGAATTATTTTTTCTACATCTGTTGAATATGAAGCTGGTATTTTGATGGTGATCACATTAATCTATAAATCACTTTGGGTAATATGGACTTTTTAACAATATTGTTTCTACTGATCCATGAGCATGACATGTTTTTCCATTTGATTTTATCACCTGCGATTTCTTCCCTCAGTGTTTCATATTTCACTTTATAGTGATCTTTCACCTCCTTGATTAAGTATATTCCTAGGTATTTTATTTTCTTTGTAGCTATTGTGAATGGTATTGAGTCTTTGACTTGCCTCTCAGCTTGACTATTATTTGTATGAAGGAATGCTACTGATTTGTGTACATTGATTTTGTAACCTGAGACTTTGCTGAACTTATTTATCAGTTCTAGGAGTCTTTTGGTGGAGTTTTTGGGGTTAAGAACCACTGATCCATGGACTGTTGACTCCCATAATGATATAGCTCTAGTCCAGATCTTTTTCTGAACTTGAGGCTGTATATCCAACTTCTACTAAACTTTACCCTTGGATGTAACATGAGAAATGCCATTCATTTAATAAATCCCCTTTGTTCCAAGTAACTCCCGAGGCCAAACACTATTGGTTCATCTTTGACTACCTCTATTTACATGGAAATGAGGCACAATTGCTTACCCTGTCCTGTCAATTCTTCTTTCTAAAGAATTCAAAACTCTGTCTATTTCTCTCTATCAAACAGCTATCATTCAGTCATCTTGGAATTATTGCAACAGCTTCTTAACTAGTCATTCATCCTCTAGAATTGTACGTTGAAGCTAGTGTGGTCTTGGGAAAAAAACCTATAAATTCAAAAAATTAACCCCACCCCCTCGCTTAAAACCCTTTGATCATGCCCCATTGTCTTAAAGATAAAGTTTGAAACTCCCACATATGAGGGTCTTTCTCATCTGGTCCAATCTATCTCCATCCTTCCTCCCTCCCTTTTATCACCTTTTCTCTATTCTGATAAGTAGGGGATGTCTTCCTAAGCTATACATAAGGGTTTCTGGGATAGGATAGTGTCTACTTTGAAAAGCCTCCAACTTTCTGTTATGTTAATATATTCCCTTGACCTTCTCTATACCTCTGTGTAGAAATCACTGCTGTAAGTCATAAACTGCTTGGAGGCAGAATTTGTGTAATTCATCAGGACATAATGCTTACCACATTACCACATTACTTGGCATTTGTGAATGAATAAACATAAGTACATAAATAAATACCTGGCTGAATGAACGTATCTGCTATAGCTATAGAAACCAGATTACCAAGTATATTAGAAATGTGTTAGGAGACCAAGTAGGCACTAAATGAAAACCTGAGGAACTCTCCAATAACTAAAATGAATTTGTTCGTTCATGAATTTTCTAACATATAATTTGGCTACTAAGTGTTCGAATTTGCTTTCTTCCTGAAAATTGTCTGTATGATGACATTAAAAGTATAAATGAGTGAGATATAATGTTTTTTAAAAAACTGTATATTTAAATAATTTTAGACTCACAGAAAGTTGCAAAATTAATACCTAGAGTCCAATGAACCCTTCACCTAGTTTCCCCCAGTGATGAGTCTTACATAGCTATAGTACAGTATCATAACCAGGAAACTGACATCGGCACAAAACTGTTCAGTAGACAACAGACTTTGTTCAATTTTCACCAGTTTTTACATGTACTCATTTGTATGTGTACATGTGTATTGTTCTATGCAATTTTACCACATACATAGATTTCTCTAACTACACCACAATCAAGAGCAGAACTGTTCCAGTAACACAAAGGAACTCCCTCATGCTACCCCTTTATTAGTCATACCTACCTCCACCCCATCACCTGACAACCACTAATCTCTTTTCCATCTCTATAGTTTGTCATTTCAAGGATGCTATATAAATGGAATCATAAAGTATATAATCTTTTGAGGTTGGCTTTTTTCATTTAGCATAATGTCCTTGAGATCCATCTAAGTTGTTTCATGTAATACTATCTTTTTTAAACCAGAAAATGCAAAAACGTACAAATTGAGTTTGAAAATTTAGAAATTTCTTTTATTTAAAATATATTGACTAGGATCATTTAAAAGGTTTTATTTATTTATTGTGACTAACTGGGATTTACTCATCCCAGTTAATGATTAAAAGTATATTTTAAAATTCAGGAGGGATAAATTTTTACATTGTTGGAGAAATATTAATGAGGGTTTCAGGTAGCATTTAGAAAGAAATATAAACTTGGATTGTGCAGTTTTGAAATTATGCCCTACAACTTGATACATACTTTCGATATAAAAATTCACAAGTAAACTCAATTTGCCACTGCTATAGACTGTGGAGGGCCAGTAAGTATTTTATTGACTGTTAGGATTGGTGGAAATATAACCCTGGTGAGAATGATTTGGAAGCTTATTTAATTTGAAGAAAGTTTTCTAAATTTCACTATGTCTGAGATTTACTTCTTGTCTGCCATAAGCTCTTATTATTGTCACCTCTCTACAAAATGCCATTATGGTTCCCATATTCAAATGCATTTTCAATTTTATTCATATTTTTGAGCTACTGACAGCTATCAGTCTTGTGACAGGTAGTATTTATGGTAATATACTCACAAATTGTTTGAAAGAAGAGAAAAGTGACTGATTTATGTCTTGAGTTTAAGAGGTTAAATTTGATTTTATTGTAATAAGACACTTTGAGATAGACTTAGTTTTGCTGCTGTGAGCCTGCTGGAGTTATCATGCCATATTGAGCAAAAGCTTTTATCCATGTTTGGCTGAAAGACACATCCATTCTTAAAAAGAACAATATCTATCGTCATTCAAATAATTGACTTCTGAGTAGGTTTTTGGAAGCGACTTTATCCTGCTAATGCCTTGATAATATGATACAAATATATGGGAGACTCCCCAAAATATATCTTAACCATGAGAACAATTTTTTTCGAGCCTTCTTCCCCTTCTTGATTTACTGATGCCATCCTTGGCTATGTTTTCTAAACACAGCCTCACTTAAGGTAGTGTATGCTTCCTGTCATGCCCTTTGACCCTTGTTTTTCCATTCACTTTTCCATTCACAAACATTCTTTCATGTAGACATGTGTAATGTGTCAAACAACAAAAGAGGAAAAATGTTTGAAAATTGCCTTAATATTCTTAATTTATTAAAGTTCTTACACATTAATAAGAAAAAGAAAAAAACACAATAGAAACTTGGAAAAATATCATGAATGAGCAATTCATAAAAGGGAGAAATGGTAAAATGGCCAATAAACAAATGAAGACATATTCAACAATATTAGAAACAGAAATTCAAAATTAAAAACTAATAAGTTACAAATTTTTTTCCTTTTGATTGTTGAAGATTTTATAAAAATGACCATTTCCAGGTTTGGCTAGAGATAAGTGGAACAGACACTTCACACAGTGCATGGTATGAATATAAATTATGGCTACATTTCTAAAGGCAATTTGATAAGAATCAAATACCTTAAAAATGTGTAAATATTTCACATTATATTTTATATCATTTAATTATTTTAAAATTGAAACAAATTTAAGATCCAAGAATAACATAATGATAAATAAATCATAGACCATGCATATAAAGAAATATTATGCATTAAAAATGATTTTATGAATCTATACTAGCTAGATAGGAAGATGTCCACAATGCACTATTGAATTTTTAAAATTTACTTAATTTATATGTATTATCTTGTATGTATGATCTCAGTTTTGTCCTCCAAAATTTATATATGGTGACAGAAATAGAAAACCATAAGAATTCTTAACAAAATATCAATAGTGATCATCTCTGTGCAGAAGAATCATGGTTGATTTTTCTATTTGTGTCTTACTGTACTATCCAAATTTTCTACAATGTACATGACTTATTTATGAAGACAAAAAAGCAGAAATGATTTTGAAATGATAACATGCAATATTTTAAAATGGATAAATACAGAGAGTTAAATGATAAAAAGTACTGTGATATTAAAAGGCCTAGGTCAAATTATTCTCATCTCTCTTATTGTTTGTTATTTTTGTTAACCATCAGGGACCATATTTGTTATTCTCTTTCTCTCCAAGAGACCACATCTTTTGAAACTTTTCATCTAACAAACAAAAGTAAGGGTTAATTAATGTTTCTCAGTTTTGTTCAGAAATTATAGATGCCAAGCATAGCTGAAAAAATCGTTACCAAGTGTGATGATTAATTATATGTGTCAACTTGACTGGGCCATGGGATGCCCAGATATTTGGTCCAACATTATTCTGTGTGTATCTATGAGGGTGTTTCTGGATGAGGTTAATATTTGAATAGGTAGACTGAGTGAAGCAGATTGCCCTCCCCAGTGTGGGTGGGCATCATCCAATCTGTTGAGGGCTTGAATAGAATACAAGACTGCGTGAGAAAAAGTTCTTTCTCTCTGCTGGTCTTCGAGCTGGGACATTGGCTTTTCTCCTGCCCTTGGACTTGGATTGAAATGTACATTACCAGCTCTTCTGCTTCTTAGGCCTTCAGACTCAGACTGGAACTATACTATAGGCTCTCCCAGGTCTGAAATTGTCAGCCTCCATAATCATGTGTGCCAATTCGTTATAATAAAAAGTCTCTCTCTCTCTCTCTCTCTCTCTCTATATATATATATATGTATACACACACGCACACACACATAATATATGTATATGTATATATATTCGAACACAAATACGTGAGCATATATCCTATTGGCTTTTTATATGTGTGTGTGTATATATATATATACACACATATATTATGTATATGTTTATGTATATGTATCTCCTATAAGTTCTTTTACTCTAGAGAAAAATACACCAAGCTGAGTTGATATAATTGCACAAATAAGCAAAGATAGTGTTGCAGTCTCTGAACAGCCTTGTTAGGTTGTTATGGGAAAATATGCTCTGGCCCTTCCCAGGGTCAGAGTGAAATCCCCACAGGCAAGGACCAATATGACCTGTGATGAGTGCATTGGCCTGGAGTGATTAAATTTTTTAAAAAATCTTTTAATTTTTATTGACTATCTCCTAATGTTTTGTTTTGCTTTAGAGATAGCTTTCTTAACTTTATTTTCTATGGAAATTTTACATTTTATTTTAGTTTTTTAAAAAATGATTTCTTGTTCTCTGACTTTTGGGTTTTTGTTTTTAATTTTTAGTTTCTATTTCATAGATGTTGTACATCCTCTTAATTCTCTGAGAAAAATAATGATAGTTTGTTTTATTGGTGTTCTGATTTAGAGGTTTTCCTCAAATGTGTGGTGATCCTAGCAAACCATTTTTTTAAAAAAACTTTTGGCTGGGCGTGGTGGCTCATGCCTGTAATCCTAGCACTCTGGGAGGCTGAGGCGGGAGGATCACCTGAGCCCAGGAGTTTGAGGTTGCTGTGAGCTAGGCTGACTCCACGGCACTCTAGCCTGAGCAACAGAATGAGACTGTGTCTCAAAAAAAAAAAAAAAAACTTTTATAATTTTTCATTAAGGAATAATACATGTCCAGTAATTTGCACTGATTTTAGGTATACAATTTGATGAATTTTTACACATGTACAAACTCATGTCATCAATACCCAATCAAGATATAGAACAATTTCAGCACACCAGACAACAACCTCCAGAGATAACCACTATTCTAACTAATTATACCATAGATAGTATGGCCTCTACTTAGACTTCATATAAATTAATCATAAAAGATACATGTTTTCATATCTGGACTGTGAGATTTATTGATATTATTGCATGTAGTAGTGGTTGATACTTTTTATTTTTAATTTTTTATAACTATTTTACTATAAAAACATACTATAATTACTTTATCCATTTTCCCATAGATGGATATTTTGATAATGTTTAATTTGAGCCTATTATGAACAAAATTAATATAGGCGTTCTTTTATACATGTTTTGGTGGACAAATATACTCATTTCTCTTGTGTAAATTCCTAGGGATAGAATTCCTGAGATGTGCAGTAGGCATATATTTAGATTTACTGGGTACTGATAAACAGTTTTCCAAAGTAATTGCATCAATTTATGCTCACACCAGATAACAATGTATGAGAGTTAAAATTACTCCAGATCCTCGCTAACACTTGATATTGTCAGTCTTTTTAATTTTAGCCATTCTGATGGGTTTGTGGTGATATCCCATTGTCATTTTAAATTGCAGTATATCCCTCATGACTAATGTAGTTGAGTACCTTATTCAAATGATATTTTCAAATGCTATTTTCCTTCCTCTGTCTCCATTGATCTTTTCTGTACACACCATCCAGCATTCAATCAAAAATAACGAGACACAGAAAAGAGCAAGGGAAAAGCAACCTATTTATTATCAAGAGGTAAAGCAGTCAACAGAAAGAGACAGCAAGAGTGATGCAGTAAAACCTGATTGGAAGCTCTTTGTACATGGCTGGGACTTGTAGATAGGTACCACTGTGTGGGTATCAGGTGGCCAGCTGGCTCTTTTATGGGAACCCACATGTCAGTTACTGTCAGTATTTTTTCAAGGACATTCAGTTTCTGCCATAGAAAATCTTCCAATCTTCTGCCCCACTTGGTGTGACGAAGGGAAGCTAGTAGCCTAAAGTGTTTTCCCTAGTCTTTCAACCAGCCATTCTGCCTCAGCCTGACTATTCACTCCTTCCACTGTGAAGTTACCTGCATTTACTGATTCTTTTCAAGGTTTGAAGGGACAATTTGGCTGTTTGTCATTGATATTCCCCCCTGCATAGACATGAGAGATTCTCTATGTACAAATTCTACCACTTAACATCTTTCTTACTAGCCCACTCTGCCTCGGATTCATCACCTACTAAATGGAGATAATGCTACTTACCTCACAGTTTTATTATGAAATTAACTGAATTAAATTATATGAAGCTTTTATAATAATGCTTAGCACATAATGAATGCTCAGTAATTGTTAGCTATCATTAGCTTTTTCAATTCAGCTTATTCATTTGCTATCCCATTTGCTTTCATCTTCTAAAGAATGCATAGACATGTCTCTGTAGCATTAATATCTTCTCTCACATTTTCTTTGTTCTTTAAAATTTTTTATTATAATTTTTACAAGATTTATAAAGGAATTAGCTGTAAAAACATGTTCAATACACATATTCAACTACAATTTACCCAACTGACAAATTAAAGTTTAAATTGTTACAAAGACTCTTTATAATTTTTCCAGACCATGACTGTGAAATCATTGAGCTAGATGATGTCTCAGATTCATTCCAGCTTGAAAATTTTATGAATTAATGACATAAAAAATCATGCCCGTGAAAATGGTGAATTCCATCTTTTTAAAGAAAGCACAAATCATTTGTTTACATTTTTTTCTCCTTTTTCCAGGGTACTCATCTTCCTACCTGACTGGATATTGGCTGGTTGATTGACAGGTGTGAAAAATACTCTGGGCCAGCTCTTTGGAAAGCACATGTAAAGCTATGTAAATTCTTTGATCAAATTTAAATACCCTAAAGCTACCTCCATTAACCTTGAATACCCCAAGCTGTTCCCATAGGCTCTACAACTTACTCAAAGCTCAAACCATATTTAGTGTAATAATGAGTCCATCCATATATATATATATGTGTATATATATATATATATATATATATATATATATATAGTTGTTTCAATGGATGCAAAAAATTGTTTGAATAAAATGTTTTCCATAAATATATTTATGGCATTAGCACCATATTGTATATCTATATTATTTATACTAAGTAAGCCATAGTAAGTACCATATTAAAAGATTGTATTATTTTATTTATGTAAAAGAAATATAATACCTATAAAGCAAAATAACATTTATGTTTAGTGTTTGGTACTTCTTTATCAGTTTCAAAGTAGTAAGTTATTGCTGCTTTTGTGATTTTTTTTGTTAATCAACAACTTAAAAGTTAGAGGTTTTTATTTTTCTCATAAAAATTTTTCTCAAAAAGGCCACATTGTTGCTGTGTGATATTTTCTAATTGTGTATGTATGTGAATACATGTGTGAGTGTATGTATGTTCGTTGTGTATGCATGCACGTGTTTAAGTGTGTGTGTTTGTGTCTGTGTGAGAGAGTGAGACATTAACCTAGCCATAAAGACCCAGACTCAGCTGGGTTTAATCATTTAAATGTAAATTGTACCCACCTAAAATTAAATTCAAACAGTTTTGGGGTGGATGGGAGAAATACAAAACAGAATAATGGAAATAAGGCAAAGAAAAAATATCGGAGGAGGGATGCCCTAGCAGTTAGCTATTACAGACTGTGAAGTGATATCCCAAGAGGAGCCGAGGAGGCTCGATCACTTGAATCATTTAAAATTGGACTGGACTAAGCTCGGAAGAATATGCCATTGGGAGTAATCATGCTCTGACAGAGAAAGACTGAAAGATCTTTTCCAATTCTAATTGCCATGATCCTGTGTAATTCAATTTGAAATGGCCTCGCTATTCTAATTCACAAAGATCCTATTTTTACTAACTCTGTCTTTTTCATAATCCTGCTTCTGATATCAGTATACTGCTTTATAAAGGAAAAAGAAACCCTCGAGCTTGGTTCCCAAGTATTCATTGAATTACATTCCTTATTTCCTTTTTTTCTCCAGACAGACTGTTGTGCAGACTCAGGCAGCGCACTCAGGGCTGGGCAGGCAGACAGTGATTACCATCACCCCCTCCTTTCATCCATTAGAGCTGGGCGTTAGCAGGTAAGGGTGAGGGCTGACAAAGAGGTTTTCAAAACTGGTCAGCATAAATGCTTCCAGGAGGCCAATTCAGGATAATCTATTGAAATATGGATTGGAAATATTGCCAGCCCAGGCTGAATACCTCTATCTGTTGCATTTAAGCCAAAGCAACAGAATGCTTTCATGGGGAAAAATAACAAAAGCATAATCATATGTGGAGAATTGTCTGTTCACATTATTTGGGGTTAATTTGTGGAATGGTTGCCATTCTGTCTGGGTCTAGCCACTTTATTTGCTTTGAGATGCTTCAGGGGTAAGGTCCCTGGAGATGTGAGTCCAGGAGGCCTTTGGGTTTCCAGGAGCCAATTTGTAAAAAGATCAAAGGGCTCTATATTCCCAAGAGCCTGAATTACACTTTGGAATTTAGTGATACATCTATCTCATTTTACATAGGCACTTCCGTGTTTGAAAGTTATTAGGAAGTGAATTTTAGTGAATCAAATTTTATTAACCCACTAACATGATATTCTTTCCATTGGTAGCAGCCCCTGGACTCCAACTTTAATTTTTTCTTGTTTATATAGTAATTAATGATCAAAATTGAATCTTTTTATAATCTAAGAATGCTGGTGTGATATCAGCACTTTAAAGCAAGTTTTCTTTCACATGTAATTTTTATTCAACAATTGGGGAAATAGAGAACTGAAAACAACCCAAAAAAATCATTCCAAGAATTTGAAGTAAAATTTCCAAACACTCCCAAAACAGTAATAATAATAATGCTTTAAAATTCAAACAATTATACATAGATAATATTTAAATTATTAGAATGAAAAAGTGACATTACTAATACTAATTCTTTATCTTGAAATATTTCGAACATACAGAAAAATATACACAGCAATATAACAAACATTCATCATACACCATTCAAAATTTTAAATTATGAGCAGAGGTTTTTTATTGTTTAAAACAAAAAATAAAGCTTTACATAGAGTTGAAGAACATTTAAATGCCTCCCTGGTATTATTTCCCTTTCTCCCTTTCCAAAATAAATTCTGTACTGAAATAGGTGTATACCCTGACCATTTATTGTCTATATTTTTACTACTATGAATCCTAAGTGGTAAATAGTATTTTTTGTAAGTTCTTAAAATGTCCATATACATTATGGTTTCCTATCAGGCTTACTTTCTACATCCTGCTTTTTCATTCAGTATTTTGTTTTTAAGGTCTATCCATATCAATACATGTAGATCAAAGTTTAAATCAGTTTAACAGGTATGAGATACACCATCATTACTTACTTATCCATTCCTTTAATGAGATGCATTTAGGTTGCTTCCAATTTTTCACAACTCTACACTGTGCAGCATGTCACCTCATGCATAAATGTTCAACTTTCTTTAAGGTCTATAGCAAGAACTGGAGTTTCTGGGTCTAGAATACATGCATCTCCAACTTCAATCTATACTACCAGATTGCTCTCCAAATTTATACTCTCACCAACAATGATGTAGTCAAATTAATCAATCTTTTCCTTTATGATTTATGCTGTCTGGGCTTGGTTTAAGAAATCTTTTCCTTCTCAAATGATAAAAATATATTTGTTGTGTTCTCACATTTATGTCTTTAATTCATTTAGAATTTATTCTGGAGTATGATGTGAGGTAGAGTTCTAATTATATTATTTTCCATATGGATAGCAAAGCTACTTATAATGCCCATGGGTTTCAAGGTCACCTCTGCACGTGCTGAGGTCTGATGTAAGACTAGGAGCTGTACTTACATTCCTTGATGTGGCCACCCTCTCCTAACACCACATTATTTTAATTAATATAGTGGTACACTAATTCATGCTATCTAATGGAGAAAATCCTTCCTTCTTATTTTCCTTCTTGAAATTTGTCTTGGTTATCCTTGGACCTTTATGCCCTTATATGAATTTTATAATCAGTTTTTTAAGAAAATCTTTAATATGATAAAGTGATGGTAAAAATATATAATATCTATTCCACTTACATCAAATCACTAAATCTAATTTATTGGTCATTAGTCAATATTAAAGACATCCTGCCATATCCTGACATTTAACTTCTTTGAAAAACAAGCTTATCATGTTCCCTTTCCTTTGCAAATAATTACTCTCTCTCAGTTTCAGCAATTTTCATGTCATTCCCATTCTCTTGATTCATGAGCTTTTAATATCCACTCCTGCATCAAGTTTACAGATTCAATCCTTCCTGTAGTCCTGTTGTGAAAGTACTTTGTAAATGTTCTTAATCTTGATCCTCCTCTGTCTTACTATTTCCCATTTCAATCAATTCTACGAAGAACTTGTAGAGCAACTGCTTTACTAATTTATTCACACCACTTTTAGGCCCCAAAGCATAGATTCGTATTGCCACAGAGCTTGAGTGACCCTTCAGAACCATATAGCTCATTTCACAGATGAATGACTTGAGTCCCAGAAAGGATTTGCCCTGCCCGCAGGACACATCTACAGCTAGCCAAGAGAGGAAGTAGGATTCTGAAGGTAAAACCTAGTGTAGAACCCAGATCTGACTCTTGAACTAATTTTCTTTCTACCTTTTACCCTCCTCCACCAAACCTTCAGATAGCATTTCTTACATGGTATCAACACTGCATTCAATTTTACTTCACATAACTTCCCCAAATGAACTTCCCTTTCTTAGTCTTATCTCAAAATGAGACCTGCTCTAGTCTACTGCTGTGGAAATACGAACTTTCACCTTGAAATCCAGCCTCCTTACTTTCCACTGAGCTATGTCTCATCTTCTTGGAAATATGTACCTTTTTCGGGATATAACTACTGCTGTTACTACTACTACTCCTCTTAACAATAGCAGTAAAACTCCAACTTATTTGACTTCCACCATGAACTTGGTTCTTGAGAGACATGACCTCACCTTGTCTCACTCCACAGATGTGGGATTGTCAGGCCCAGAGAAATGAAGTCATCTGCCCAGGGTTACACAGCCTGGAGTAGAACCTGAGTTTCTTAGGACTCCAGAGCTCATGAGTTTATCACTTCATTCTATGCCTCCTAATGCTTAAGTATTTGCCACTTTTCAAACGCTAGATTACTCTTGCATCTAGTTACACTTACTACTACCTGCTGGGTACATTCTTTGCCTTTGTCATAAATGTAGGCTCTAGCCTTCCAGCTAGACAGTTTATCCTCTGAAATGTGGACTATTTAAAACTTTCTTTAAATTGTCCAGCTCCCCTCAGAGCATCTACTATGAAGCTCTGCTCCTAGCTCTTCTTTGACTGATGAGAGTCTAATTAGCTTAGAGATTCCTCTCTGACAACCAGCCAAGAAGCTTCTATGTTGAAAAATCTCCAATTGTGGCAGAGATTAAAACTGGGACCTGTAATTTTTATGACAGGGTGAATAGTGAGCCACTGAGAAAACAAATTTACTACATCTCAGCATAACAACTTGTTCGCTGCTGCTTGCAGGAAAAAGCTCTCTGATTCATCCTAAGTTACTGTTTCTGTAGCTTATATTATATACTGTTAATTACAAACGAATTCTGCCTAACACGTAAAATGCATTATAAATGATTACGAGTGAATTTTACTTTAAAAGCTATCTTGTGAGGGGAAAACATAAAAGCATTTAAAATTGCTGAAATTAAGAAAACACAAAGTATAATGCAGTTTGAGGTCTGCTATCCACGATGCTCCGATTGTATTTTCCAGGAGTTTGGATGAGAGTGCTCAGTGGATGAGCACTTGGATGAGCCAGGCTTGGATGAGGAAGGAAAGCCTGTCCTCCTTCTACTTCTTTTAGGAAAGAAGGAGACTAAGCAGTGAGTGGTTCAATCTTCAAAAGGCCTATTGAAAAGACACTTAAAGAATTTTAACATTGTGTTTTTTTAATCATAAAATTTATAAGATAGAATTTTTAAATTAATAGACTTTTAAAAACTTAATGTGATGGTATATATGGTCATAAAGTGGTGTTGTTGACATTGGAAACTAAGAAGGAAAAAGGGAGGAAAGGCAGTGAGGGATAAAAAAATTAGTGTACATTGTTGGGTACAATGTACACTATTCTGGTGACGCATACACTAACAGCCCTGACTCTAGTATTATGCAATTCATTATATAACAAAAAAAAAAAATTGTACCCCCCAAATCTATTGAAATAAAAAAATAACTAATAGACTTTTTTTAGAGCACTTTTAGGTTTACAGAAAACCCCAGCCTACCTCAAGGTTTCCCCTATTTTTAACATTTTGGATTAGTGTAGTACATTTGTTATAATTGGTGAACCAATATGGATACCAAAGTCCACAGTTTACATTAGGGTTCACTCTTCTTGTGTTTTATATTGTATGGGTTTTGACAAATGTATGACATGTACCTACCATTACAGGATCACCAAAACAGATTTTAAGCTCACAAAATCTCATTAAAAAAAGACTAAAAGATGCCATTTTGAAACACTTAACTGTGTTGAAACAAGTTAAATAAACTAAAACTCAACAAAAACTTAGTGAACTTATTCTTTATAGTTCCTTCCAGACAGAAAAGCAATATAGTAAAAATTAAGTAGTCTTTTCTTTGAAAATTGTAGTTATTTTGATAAACAATGCTGTCAAAACAGAAAACGCGAACGCCACAGACTCCAGCTCATTCTCTTTCGTGTACTGTTCTCAAGGTTTGGTGTGAATACTTCATAGTTAAAGTATGTCTTCCCCTGAGGATCACGCAGCCATTTAATTTCTGTTCTGGCATTTGACCTATTGTGTTTATGAGGTTCTATTGAGAAATGGAATTGATGATTTCTTCCATAACCACAAAGGAAAAATTGAGAGTTACTGATTTCAAACCACTATTATATAACCTTTCAAGTTTTTCCAGAAAAATGTTTTCTTTCCAAAGTGGGGGAGGGGGGAAAGGACTCCCTATTAAGTGTCCAACTGTTATATATCATCCCATCTTTCGATGTGCTAAAAATTCACCTCAGACTTGGCTAGAGGAAGGCTGGAGTTCCTCATCTGTATTTGGGAATCTACCAGGAGGTGTCACTGCCTGGCCTAATCTCTCTTGGTTCCTGCAGTTGAGGCATTGTCAAGAAGAGTAGATTTTCTATCTGAGGCCCACTCCTTCTCCCAACAGCAACTTTCTTGTCAGTGTTCATTCATAGCTCGTGCCTCAAAGACCTCCCTTTCCAACCCCTACAGACCCCGGAGGACTTAGATGAGATCAGTGGACTGCTTCTCCAGCATCTCTCCTCTTATGTAAACGGCCATTTTAAGACTTGTTTGGAGGACTGAAATCCAAGTTGGGAAGGACGACTCTTCCTCTGGAGCAATGGTTCTCAACTGGGGGCAAATTTGGTCCCTAGGAGATATTTGGCCACATCTGGCCATGTGTTTTGGCTGTTACAAACAAGATTTGGAGAGGGTACCGATGGCATCTAGTGAGTATTGGCCAGGGGTGCTGCCAAACAGCCCACAGTGCACAGAGCAGCCCCCGTGTCGAAAGGTTATCTGGCCCAAAATGTCAGTGGTATTAAGGTTGAAAAACCATGCTCTGGAGTTTTAGTCTGTTGGCCATTTTTGCCATCCCTTGTTGAAACACTTTGATTTAAAGTATTATGTCTTGATTCTTGACCAGGCATGGTGGCTCATGCCTGTAATCCTAGCACTCTGGGAGGCCGAGGTGGGAGGATCACTCAAGCTCAGAAGTTTGAGACCAGTCTGAGCAAGAGTGAGACCCCATTTCTACTAAAAATAGAAAGAAATGAATTGGCCAACTAAAAAACAAACAAACAAAAAAAAAATATATATATATATATAATTAGCCAGGCATGGTGGTGCATGCCTGTAGTCCCAGCTACTTGGGAGGCTGAGGCAGAAGGATTGCTTGAGCCCAGGAGTTTGAGGTTGCTGTGAGCTAGGCTGACGCCACGGCACTCTAGCCCAGGCAACAGAGCGAGACTCTGTCTCAATAAAATAAAAAAATAAAAATAAATAAAATATTATATCTTGATTCTTTTTTCAAGATAATGTCCAGTAATCGTTGAAAATGATGTGTTTTCCTATCACCTTGCTCAAGAATATAGCTGTAATATTTGCAAAATAGATAACCTTAGTTGTCACTCAAAATGTAAACTGTCAGAAGGGATAAGAGATTAACTGATCTCACTGCCAACTTTTACAGTGTCATTATTCTCCCTTCTAACTACCTCCTCCATATCCTTGCTGACGAAGATGTTTTAAAATGGAAGACAATTAGAGGCTTTTTGTTTATGAAAAATGAAGTGTTCAGGCACAAAAGAATTCACAGTGGACCTTTTATAGGATGTTTAAAACATCCTTTCATTAAAAGATTTTCTTAGCGGCTGTTTGTCACTTAATAGGAAGTCCTGTTGTTGCTACTGTTTTTTTCATACATAAACACCAGCATCTGTAGATTTCAGGATGTTCTTTAGAATTTCACACCACTTGACTTCATGTTGGGTTGCCTCAGACGATTTTCAATCTTACAATCACATTACATAAAAGCATATCTTTGAATATACTATAAAAGCCATTGTAAACTGGCAGACAGAACCAGATCCTATTCACTGGTGAGTTTTGTTTAGCTAGGATGGAACTTAAATCTTTTAAAATTAGTTGTCAATAATTTTAAAAATTAGTAGATTGCTCATAAGAATCAGATTTTTTTGTTTGTTTGTTTTCTGAAAAATGGGAAGATCTAGCTTTCGGAGCCAGCATTCCTCCATGGCGACAGTCTGCCGCAGAAGAGTAGCTGTATGCTTTGGACTCGGCAGGTGCCCACCAGCTTGCTCTAGCTCCCACCCAGCCTGTCTGGCACCTGTCCATCTGTTCCTTGCAGTCATTTGAGTTTGCAACCCCTGCTCTGTTGCAATTTGATTTCTGCAACTGCAAATGTTTGGTAGGAAATATAACCCAATCTTTGGTGCATAAACTAATTTAGCAACTCACATGAGAAGGAGCTAAGGCCATTTCGGAGGATGGTAGGAGATGTGCTGAGAGTAGAGACTGAGCTGTGACTGGATAGAAGGGAAGGGAAAGGAAAGCCACACTTTAAAGTGAAAACAGGTTCAGAGGCTCCAGTCAGTTTGCTGGTATCATCGCTGTGAAGAAATCCAAACTTTAGTGAAAAGAGGACAGACCACGTAGTAAAAATGAAGAAAACTCAATTACATTTATGAACATGTTAGAGGCTCTCTGCTATTGAATTGGCCTATGTTCCTTCTTTGCCCCAGGTGTGAGTTGCTAGTCCTGGCCTGTGATCTTGGGGAGTCACCACAATTAGAAATGGAACCAAGGAAGAGCCCTGAGAGGTAGGGGTCTGTCCCAGGGGGCAGTGTTATATAATGCGTAGAAATCGAGACACAAGGCAAAGGTGGAGGAAAATGCAGACCCAGATTTAAAGACAAGGAGTATTAAGAGACAGGCTCTGGGATTAAAAGTTTAGGACCCAAGCCAAGGTGAAAGGACAGGCTAAAAAAGATACAGGACAGGTGAGAACAGTAAGATGACCATTTCTGGCCTGTGCCTTGCTTTGTGGGAAGTCTGAGTGGGCCTAATCTAGAAGACCATGTGTCAGCTTGTTCCTCTGTCTGTAGCGGTCTGAGGTCCACGCTACGGTCAGCGCGCATCTGACAATGCCTGATTCCCTCGTTGCCTATAGCAATTTCCTGTGGCCATTGAACTCGACAGACAATTTCTCCAGTCACCCAAGGTCTGGAGAAGAGCCCAGGGTGGTCTGGCCCCCGCAGAGCTCCAGGACAATGCTCCCTCTCCCTGGCCCCAAACAAGACAAGATAAAGTCTTTAAGCTGCCACCTCTACCTGGACTCTAAAAATATGGAGATGAGGAGAAAAAATTCTCAGGGAATGGGGAAGTGGGTTTGGGGAGGTGAGGGAATGGAGTGTTGGGAGGGTATTTAAGCCTTATCTGATGAAGGAGAAAGAAGAAAGACTGGAAAGAAAGATATTTGAGGAAGGAAAAAAATAAAAGCATATTAAAATTGTTGCTGGAAGCAATCCCAGGAAAATAGTACACTAGGCTTGGCTTTCCTTGTGATATTTGTAGAGTTGCCATACAATTTACCATCACATGTGGACCCTTCTAAGAGTAAACATGGGAGCTATAAAAATTTTTTCCAAGAAAACAGCATGGCCTAGGACTGATCACGGGAAACCAGGGCCTCACATCTCCCTAGTCAGGGTCAAAGTAAGGAAGCATTAGATTCACAGCCCCAGGCCACTAATTAAATTGCAGAGGCCTGGAGGCCTCTGGTGTAACCAATTGTATTATGGTGTTAAAAGTGAAGGCCCATACTTGGTTAGGATGATGGGGAGAGTGCTTCCCAACTCTCAGGAAACATCGAAATTGCCCAAGGACTTAAATATAGTTACAGATGTCCAGGAATTCAATTTGAACTATTCTGGATTGGAACTAAACAAGAGTTTTTATTTTTTTAAACTGCCAGTGACTCTAATATGTGACCTACCCAGAACTCTACAGCTTCTCCCAGACTTCCAAGAGACTTAACTTCTCTTCCCCTTCCCCTTTATTGGTCTGTGCTGGCAAGGTGTTGGGCTCACCCTGCAACCAGGGAAGTTCCTCCCTGCTTATTGAATCCCCACAATTCTGGGGCAAGAGGAGGTGGGGCTGCAGTAAAGTGAGCTTGCATATTCAAGCTGAGAATATGTATTCCTTGTCAAAGACAAGTGAATATTTTAATATTTTTGTTTTTAAACAAACAAAAAACCCCCTGTAAACCAGATCTGTAACAGGAAGATTGAAGAAGTCATGCTTGGGTTAGTACTTTATCGCTACCTAGAGCCACACAGAAACATTTATGAAATTGGTTGCTGCACCTATTTAGTTTTCAGAGATAGACCTTAAAGATCTAATTCAACCCAAATTTATGGAGCATCTGCTAGGGGTAGGGTGCTAGGGACTGCCACGGTTGCTGTTGCGTTACAGAGAAGTTCAGGGCAGTCTTCACTTTGAAAATTTGAGTCCAGTGGGGAAAGAAACACACAGAACCGGAGAGACAGCTGGGCAGCTTGGAGCTGCCCTCATTCACAGTGTCACACGGTCACATGGCTAGACAGCCGGGAGAAACACCAGTCCCATAGGATAAAATAATGAGAGCATTTTAAATCCTCCTTGCAGCCTCTCAGAAAATCACCAAGGGTTATATAACCCTCAGCAAAGTTTCTTGGAATCTTCCTGGCTCCACTCACTCTGCCTTCTTCCCTCCTCTTTCTCTGAATCTCAGTTTCGCCTCAACCCTTATCAATAACTCAGTATTTCAATTCATTTCCAATCTCAATCTCTCCCACAGCTCACCAGGGTAGTGTTTGCTGCTTCCTTTCTCTCTCTCCACTCTCCCAAACTCTTGATTTCTAATGCTGTCTCCTGTAAAGCTTTTCTTCCCTCCTCCTCCTCCTTCTGGGATTGGTTTCCAGGGCCAGGACTCCATTTCCTTTAAGATGTAAATCCAGCAGCTTAGCTCTTATTCTAATCACTAGGACAAAAGGCCAGGCCTGGAGCTGCTCAAACAGCTAGGCTGCTTTTTAGAAGCCTAGAGGTGGAGGGGTGGGGGGTGGGGGGAATGTTATAACTACTCAAAAATTAGTGTATTTACTGTGACTCATGCATATACACAAGCATAACTACATAGAGGGCCGTGGGTGTCATGAAATATTGTGGAAGGATTCAGGAATGATTTTGAGTGAGAATGATAGTATGATACAGAAATAAATGCCAGGTGAATGCTTCTAAATCAAATTTTATTACTGAACCCCTTTGCAGTATAAAATTTTTGCCAAAAGAACTGACTTTCAATATCCCACTGTTGTTAATTTTTCACAATAACAAAATGAACTATTGTTTATTGTTCTAACAAGGGTCAGATGTGGCCAGGCATGTGCAAACTCTTTAAAAGAAGATTAAAACATATTATCTTTTAGGTCCATGTGAAGAATATAACATGTGAAATATAGAAGTTTGCAAAATTTTTTCTTATTTGTATTCCTCATTAGACTGGGCACCACTGCATAGAATGGATTGTTTGTTAATCATTGTATTAATAACTCTAGCACCTAGTAGGGTGCCTAAAATATGAGAGGTCGTCATTAATGAATAAATAATACAAGCTGGTATTAATTGAGCATTTACTAAGTTCCTGGCATTGTGCTATAACCACAGTATCACAGTCTCCTAGATTTTTGCCATTGATGTTGTTCATAGAAAGGATTATTCCAGTATAAGATCTTTTGAGGCTTACCTCTTCTGGTTCTTGAAGATTCTTTTTTTGTTGTTTTTTTCCCTTCCTCCCCCCCCTTTCTTTCTTCCTTCCTTTCTTGTACATTATTTAAATATTTAGATCAGCGCAGCGCAATAGAAACATAATGCTAGCCACAAATGCAAGCAACACAATTTTAATTTTTCCAGTAGCCACATTAAAAAAGTAAAAAGAAAGTGATGAAATTCATTTTAATAACATATTTTATTTAACTCAATATAGTTAACCCTTCATATCCACAGGTTCAGCATCCTTGGATTTAACAAACTATGGATCTGAAATATATTTTAAAAATAAAATAAAAAAATAATAATTTTTAGCCTTGTTAGACTGAAGCAAAAAAAGAAAAAGAAAAAAAAAACAATAAAAATAATACAGTATAACAGCTACTTACATAGCATTTACATTGTGTTAGTTATTATAAGTAAGCTAGAGATGATTTTAAGTGTACAGGAGCATTTGCATAAGTTATATGCAAACACTGCACCATTTTATTTAAGGGACTTCTGAACATCTGTGAAGTTTGGTATTTGTGGGGGATCTAGAACCAAGCTCCTGGGATACTGAGGGTCAACTGTGTATACAAAATATTTTCACTTCAACGTATAATCAATATGAAAAGAATGTTTTTTGTTTGTTTGTTGAGACAGAGTCTCACTCTGTTGCCCAGGCTAGAGTGCTGTGGTGTTAGCCTAGCTCACAGCAACCTCAAACTCAAGAGATCCTCCTGCCTCAGCCTCCTGAGGAGCTGGGACTACAGGCACATGCCACCATGCCCGGCTAATTTTTTCTATTTTTTTTTAGTAGAGGTGGGGTCTCACTCTTGCTCAGGCTGGTCTCAAACTCCTGATCTCAAGCTATCCTCCTGCCTTGGCCTCTAAGAGTGCTAGGATTACAGGTGTGAGCCACCCACCACACCTGGCCTATGAAAAGAATGTTAATGAGAGAATATGCAGTTGTCTTTTCATACTGAGTTTTGAAAATCTGGTGTGTATTTTACATGTTCAACACATCTCAGTTTAAAATAGCCATATTTCAAATGCCCAGTAGTCACATGTGGCTAATGGCTATTGTACTGGGCAACACAGTTTTAGGCCATCCAAGTTAGAGATCAAAATTGCTAACCAGTCATTCCGAGACATTTTCGGAATAATCCATCTTTTCCTGACTTACATTCAAAATGATCCATTTATTTATATATTGATATCTTATATGCATTCATAGCATTCAATACACATTGGTAGATTGAGTGAATGATACAATGACAGGATTTATTTTAGAAGAATAAGATATTGAAGAATTTGAGTGAGGGGGAAGACTTAACGTTAATAATATGCACAGTATTGAACATGCTTGGCATCCCTGACGTTAGACCAATTACTTGACAATTACTATCTCGTGTACTTCTCACAGCATTTTTTACAAGATTGAGATGGTTAGCCTCACTTTTACAAAGAAATTGAGGCTTAGTGATATTTAGTAACTTGCTCAAGGTTAGAATGACAGCAAGCTGCAGAGCCAGATTTGAAGCTACATTTGTCTGATTCCAGACTGAACTCTTCACCACACCATACTGCTTTTGTAAGATAAGACTATGAGGCTAAAGAAATAGCAGAAAGAATATGCATTCCTTCTACCACGTTAGAAAAAAGACCATTGCTTACTATAGTTGCTGAAATTTTCTTTCACTTTCATGTTATTCATGGAGAGTTGCAAATATTCATTTATTGTTCCCACAAATTTTTCAGTTTGTTTCCAGAACATTTATTGAAAGGGTATTTAGAAAATTATTTTATATTTCCTTACAGAGAGAGAGAGAGAAAGAATATATAACATACATTTTATGGTGCAAAATGAAAACAATACGTGATTAAATAGTTTCACAAAGATATGAGCAGTAGAACCAAGAAGTTACCATTATTACATTGCTCTTCTGAACCTCTTCTAATCACTAAAAATGTCCTCGTTAGATTGAGGTTACAAACGAGGTTGCTAAATTAGGTAAGTCTCTTCTTTACCTATTCTGTAAGGTAGGCTGCCTGTTGAAAGTCAGAAAATAATGCATTCCTGTGCATATGTAATTGTACAGATAATTGCCTCTATCATTTAAAAATATCATTTGCCAAAATGGTGTGTATGATTAATTATGTACATTTATCACTTGAGTCAGCTCGACTACATTGTAAAATCCTTTCCTTGAGCTCATACATCTTTCCTCCCTTCTTGTTTCTTCCACTGTGAATCATTTAGTAATTCAAATTTTTTTGTTATTCCTTAAGCCATAATTCACCTCCACAGGAACCAGCAACTAAGTTCCCCTCTGGCTGCAGAGGGGTTGCTTTTTGACTTTGGATATCAAGGAACAAGGGTGATGTTTAAAATCTCCCCTCTTGTTTCATGGATGCTCCTAAAACTGAAATCCTGGGAAAAGGACCGTGTACTGATGAATATCCAGGCATCTCCAGTACCATTTCCTCAGCTCCAAACTGTAAATTATTGGGCTTCAAAGTCAAATGGACCAAGGAAAGAAGTAGAAGAAGAAGGAAAAAAAAAAAAACAGTAATGAATTAACAATATAAAAGTATATAGTAATCCTGACCTGTGGAACTTACCTGGTGTGAATGTAATGTAACTGAAAATAGTAGCAACTATTAGAAGACAGCCTAAATCTTTAACCTAAGGTCTTCTGATGGTCTCCTGCTTCTGCCTGGCCCTGGAATCTCAGAAGGACGTCTGAAATAATCCTGTTAAACCTAAGATCCATCCTCGGCTCTGAACCCTCTACTCTTTTCCTGTCTTTCTGGACTTGAAGTAAAAGTCTCAGTTTTGACAAAGGCTTATGATGTCTTAAAGGCCCAGCCTTTGCTGCCCCAAGATGTCATCTCCCTCTGCTTGTCCCCACACTAGCTCTCCTCAGCCATTGTGTCCTCTCACTGTTCCCCCCAGAGCACCTGTGCCTGCTGTTCCCTCTGCCTGGACCATAGTCCTGTCCCCCGTGTTAGCACAGATGCCCCCTCACATCTCTGAGGTGATTGCTCAAATGTCATCTTCTCAGTCAGGCTTCCCTGGCCTCTCCCTCTAAAATGCAACCCTCTCCCCGCTCAGAGACTGCCTATCCCCACTCTCTGCATGATCTGTTTCCCTTTGCATATATTACTCTTTAATGTGCCACATATTTTTTCTGATTAATCTTGTGTATTGTTTCTCCCTCCACTAGAAACTAAGCACAATAGGGCAGGGATTTTAATCTTGTTCACTGATGAATACCCAGCTCCTGGAACAGTATCTGGCTCATAATAGGTGCGCAATAAGTGTTTGTTGATTGAATGAATGATGGCATCTTCTATTTTTATTTGTTGAATTTGGCGACTCTACTTTCCAGCATAGAAAAGATAGTTACTGATAGCCCAAAACCTATATCCACATAGCTCAAAATCCCAAAAGAAGACAGGCCATCTCAATCCCAGTTCCTTTACAAATCTCAACAAGGATGCTGAGTGGCCTACTTCAGTCACATAGTCTCCCCTGTAGTGGTGACAGGGCTGCGGTGGTATCAGAGGGCGCTGGGTCACGGCAATGGATAGCTTCACCAGGATCAGGAAGATGGGAGAAGAAGAGGTTCACCGACATAAGGATCTTAGGCAGGTGGGCAGGATTAGTTCGCTATTGGATGCAATATTTTTGTAATAAATTGCATTTTATATTGTCCGTGTCTCTTGCTAGACTGTAGGATCAGCTCTGTGAGGTTAGGGACCAGCTTGGTATTGCCTACCACTATATTCGCAAAGCATGGCACATTTTGGAATAAATTTGTTCTTGATAAATTTATGAAAGAATAATTTTATGTTTATGAATGGATAGATGAATGAATGAATAGCAAGCAACATAGGAGGCAAATTATTAACAGGTCGTTTGATGGCATCAATACAAGGTGGGGTGTTATGTGACTTAAATATTTACTATTATTGTGCTGAAACACCTGGTTGGAGTCCTTTATAGTTTGAATTTACCTTGTCGACCTGACAAAGCATCCCCTCCTTAGAATACTCAGGAATTAAAACTGTGAATCTGCCTCAGGTAATTTTGTTTTCCTTGTTCCATTTCTGACTGGCCCCCTTGGAGGTGGCCACATTCCTTCTTTTGAAATGGAGAGACCTTGGGTTAGGTCTGCCTCCAGGTTATAAGCACTTCTTGAAGGTTGGTTTTGTATCTCTCTGCTGGGGTTCATTGTGTGGAGCTTCTCTGCTTAAAATCTTCTGAGGAAAATCCTTTTTTTCCAAATCTTTGAGAGGCACTTAACTGTCCCTCCCTCTTATCCCCACTGCCTTTTGTATAACACCGAGATCTGGTTTCCAAAAGCAACTGCAAGAGAACACAGGATGTGGAGCCCTGGCTCACTCGTTCGTTTATTCATCCATTCAGTGCATGTGTATAGAGTGCCCACCACATGCGCACGATGCTGAGCTTTGGAGAGAGAACTGAGAGCAATGGAACTAGAGGGGAGGCAGATGAAATAGCCACACAAATACACAATTTTCATCAGGGCACAGGTGGTGTAAAGAAAAGGACCTCACTACCACGTGATTATTTAGAGGCGTCTTGGTTTATTCCATGGGATCAGAAGAGTTAGACGAAGGAAGTGACATCTGGGCTGCGATTTGAAGATGAATACAATTAACCAGGCAGGGGCCTAAATGTTTCAGACAGAGGGGAGATAAGCAAAGACTGGGAGACAGGGAGATGCATGGCTTCTTGGAGGACATGGCAGGAGGCCAGAGTGGTAGCAGTTACTGAGTATGTGGCGGATTCTATGAGATGAAGTCAGAGAGGAAGGCAGGGAGGGATCAGCTTATGCAAGGCTGGGTAGTCATGTTAAGGATTTTAACGTTATTTTGAGAGGTAGGGGAAGCCATTTAAATGGTGGAGAATGATCTCAGGATTTTGCTTGGGAGATCATTGCAGTTGCAGAATGGAGTAGGTATTGGCCAGAGGGAAGAGTAGATGGCTGAGACAAGTTAGGAGACAACTTGATATAGAAATGAGAATTTGGGGAACTAATTTTTACATTCCTCGGCAGAATACTGAGCCCTCTGCTTGATCAAGTCTGTGAGCTAGAAGTTCTCATTTGGGAACTGGTGGGCGACTGTATCTTGATCTCGGCATGCTGGGGAGCAGTAGTGCCCAGAAGAGGCTGGCTAGGTCTGTTAAATGGATAGATGCACTTTTTGGCCTTGCTGTCTTTCAGGTGTCACAGTACAGTCATGAGGAAAAGTCAAGGAGAAGACTGGGTCTGGTGGTGGCAAGCAGTAAGTCTCGAAGCTAAAGCTGGGGAGAAAGCCACAAAATGACTATAACTGGAGGTTGAATGTGGATGTGATTGTTAAAGAAGATAATGTTAGTAAAGAAGAAAAAAAGGTCTACAGAGAGACACTCATATTTAAGAAATGGGCATTATGTATTTATTTATTCATTCCACAAATACTTATGTGCCTGGCACTGGGGTATGAGTTATAGATGAGGTGGCAGAAGAGACTAGTTGGAGATAAAAGAGAACTCTGCCAATGTGAAGTAACAAATACCAAAGGATAAGACAGATTCAAGACAGAAGGGTAGCCAATGGTTCAGCTGCTACAGAGGAAGAAAGTGCAATGAATGCTGGAAAGATGACTTCGAGTCTGTGGATTAGACTCCACCCTGGATGGCAAACTTTGGAAACTCGGGCTAGTAAACTGACCTAGCGGACTGCACATGGGGACCCTTA